>JAECUM010027625.1:0-59098 GCA_016617855.1 Megalonaias nervosa
ATGTACTGTTGTGGACATTCCCACAGTAAATGTGAGTAACAATGTTTGCTGTCTATGTACTGTTGTGGACATTCCCACAGTAAATGTGAGTAACAATGTTTTGCTGTCTATGTACTGTTGTGGACATTCCCACAGTAAATGTGAGTAACAATGTTTGCTGTCTATGTACTGTTGTGGACATTCCCACAGTAAATGTGAGTAACAATGTTTGCTGTCTATGTACTGTTGTGGACATTCCCACAGTAAATGTGAGTAACAATGTTTGCTGTCTATGTACTGTTGTGGACATTCCCACAGTAAATGTGAGTAACAATGTTTGCTGTCTATGTACTGTTGTGGACATTCCCACAGTAAATGTGAGTAACAATGTTTGCTGTCTATGTACTGTTGTGGACATTCCCACAGTAAATGTGAGTAACAATGTTTGCTGTCTATGTACTGTTGTGGACATTCCCACAGTAAATGTGAGTAACAATGTTTGCTGTCTATGTACTGTTGTGGACATTCCCACAGTAAATGTGAGTAACAATGTTTGCTGTCTATGTACTGTTGTGGACATTCCCACAGTAAATGTGAGTAACAATGTTTGCTGTCTATGTACTGTTGTGGACATTCCCACAGTAAATGTGAGTAACAATGTTTGCTGTCTATGTACTGTTGTGGACATTCCCACAGTAAATGTGAGTAACAATGTTTGCTGTCTATGTACTGTTGTGGACATTCCCACAGTAAATGTGAGTAAGAATTCTTTCTGAATTCAAGATAACTAAGCATAAACTAAATATAAAATAATTTAAAAATAAGCACAGAATAAGAGTCCTGAATCCTGGACCCTTGGCATCACAAGTTGACACACTTTATCTTGACTACAGTGGTTGATATATTGCAAACATTTGTTGTATTATATTATAGTTGTCTACTGAAAACAAATTCTGGACTGTTAAAGTAAAACTACATCATCCATTTTTTTCTAATAGGAAAAACTAAAAACTCATCGACTAGCATCCAATTGTTTGCATGCTACATGTAGATCATAATTATTATGATTCAAAACTGAGACAGTCAGCAGCTGCAGTGTGAATATTGTTAGTGAATGACAACTAGGTGAATGTTCTTTACAAAATTTAGTACATTGTTGCCATATGAAACAGACAATATGGAACAATTTCCTTTTCTATGGTGTTCTGTGGTCTGAGAAATGGACAGCTAAACCTACATTGGTATTGATGGGTAATATATGTTATGTTTAACTGAATTTTGTTTGCATTGTTGGAAATAGTTTTAATTCATCCCCCTGAAGCACCTAACAGTCACTTGCATATAGTCTATTCTATTGTGAGTACATGGCAGCCATGTGAACAACAACGTATACACTGTGAAGAAGAGAACACGAAATCTTCCACAAAATCACTGCATGTTTTTGTTTATAAGCATTTGCATTTCTCTGTTGTTTTTTAAGTGTGAACACTGCCTAAAACTGTTTCACCAACTTCACAGTCATGGTCTTATTCTAGCATGTATCTTCATGTGTACCTTTAAAACACGACTGTAGGTAAATGCTTTATCACAAATTGCACACTGGAATGGTTTTTCTCCACTATGTATCTTCATGTGTACCTTCAAATCTGCAATACATATAAACACTTTATCGCACACATCACACTTGAATGCGTTGTCTCTAGTATGCATTCTCATATGATTGTCCAAGGTACCATCCTGACTGAACTGTTTACCACAAACTTCACATTTATATGGTTTGTCACCAGTATGTACCATCATGTGCATATTCAAGTGTGAATTCTGAGTAAACCCTTTATCACAAATGTTACATTTGAATGGTTTTTCTCCAGTGTGTGTTCTCATATGAATCTTAAGTGCACCATTTTCACTAAACATTTTATCACAAAATTTGCATCTGTGTAATTTTTCTCCAGTATGTTTCCTCATGTGCACCTTCAAGTGTGAACTCCCAATAAAGCCTTTCCAACAAAGTTCACATTTGAAGGTTTTTTCTCCATGTATTCTCATGTGCACCTTCAAGTCAGCAATTAAAAAATACATTTTGTCACAAACTTTACATCTGTATGCCCTTTCCATGTCGTGTATTGACTTATGCTCCCTCAAGTGCGAGATCTGACTGAAACGTTTATCAGACTTTACATTCAAATCTTTTTCTCCAGTATGTGTCCCCATGTGCACATTCAAATTGGAATTCCAGTTAAACCCTTTATGACAAATGTTGCATTTGAAGGGTTTTTCTACTGTATGTGTCCTCATGTGTACCTTGAGTTGTGCATTATCTAACAGCATTTTGGAGCACACTTCACATTTTAGTAGCTTTTCTCCTGTATGTATTGCCATGTGACTCTTCAGATTAACTTTCTCTGTAAACAATTGATCACAAACTTCACATATATATGGTTTATTGCCAATATAAATTTTCATATGAACATTCAAACTATTTCTGTCGCCAAACAGTTTATTACAAACTTCACACATGTATGGTTAATCTCCAGAATGCATCCTCATGTGGACATTCAAGTGTGATCTCTATCCCGTTTTCACAAATTTGACATTTGAATGGTCTTTCTCCAGTGTGTACTCTCACATGAATCTTATAATTGCCTTTCTCACTAAACACCTTATCACATACTTCGCATTTATAGGGTTTTTCTCCTGTATGTTTCTTCACCTTCAAGTTTGAACTCTGATTAAAGACTCTTTCACAGACTTTACATTTGTATGGTTTCTCTCCAGTGTATATTCTCATATGCGTATGAAAATTGTCATTCTGACTAAACACTTTATTACAAACATCACTTTTGAACGGTTTTTCTCTAGTATGTAACTTTTGATGGATCTTCAAAACATTTGTATCTTTTCTCGCAATCATGTACCCACATATGCTCCTTCATATTGTAACGAGGAAACCCCATGGACTTCAAATTTTTCGTTTCGTTATTTACTATTTCATTTCGTTAAAGTTTATGTTGTTATTTTAAATGCTTGACGGGCTTTGTAGTGCCATCTATCGTCTTAGTTTTAGGTCACGTGATTCCGCCTGGGTATATATATGGGCCCATTGTGGCTGCTATGGTGGTGTGTTAGGAAGCAGCGTAGAGAGAAGACGTCCCCTGCAGTGTAGCAGTACAACCACCCCGCCAGAGCAAGCACACTTGGTCGTATTCCGTTGGGTAGGAGAGAGCCAGGCCAGGAATCTGAAAAGGATAGGGACATGGTCTTTCATCGACCAACAGCCCGGCACTACAAGGCTTGTCCAAGCGAACGCGGACGGATTGCAATAATACACGTTTTGGCTGAGGATAACTCTCCTTTCATCATTTCGCACTGTCGTCTCTCTCTATCGATCTCGAGCGGATTGCGACGCGACTCTGCGACCAGAAGAAGACCCAGTCTGCGAGACTGCGACAAGTCGGCGACTCAGTCGGCGACCCTGCGACAAGTCTGTGACCAGACGGCGACCCTGCGACTAAGTCTGCGACCCTGCGACTAGTCGGCGACCCTGCGACAGTCGGCGACCCTGCGACACGTCGGCGACTCTGCGACAAGTCGGCGACTGCGACTAGTCGGCGATCCTGCGACTAGTCTGTGACCAAGTCGGCGACGCCCGAGAAGCCAGAAATAAGACGGTATCCCGCTGAGGTGGAAATCTGTCACACTCTGGAGTGCCAGTCATCAGACAGATTCAGCGGGGTATCACTCCAACAATAAGGCCTATCACAAAGAACCCGACATAGCGAGACTCGAGGGAGTGTTCCGCTACAATATGTACACTGAGACTAAAGCATTTATGACAAACATCGCATTTGAATCATTTTCAACATTATGTATCCTCATATGCTCATTCAAGTCTTTATTCCGATTCATCATTGTATCACAAACTTCACATTTGACCGCTCCGGTGGCCTAGTGGTTAGAGCGTCCGCCTCGGATGCGGGAGGTCGTGGGTTCGATCCCCGGTCGAGTCATACCAAAGACTTACAAAAATGGTACTAACAGCTGCCTCGCTTGGCGCTTAGCATTAAGAGGTTAGTGTTAGGACTGGTCGGCCTGGTGTCAGGATAATGTGACTGGGTGGGACATCATGTTACATGTCTGCGGCATGATGCCCCCATGCTAGACGTCACTATAAACTGCCACACTGCAGACATCGTAGCGATATGACTGAAAAATTGTTAAAGATACGTTAAAAAATCATAATCACATCACATCACTTCACATTTGAACGGTTTATCTCCGTCATGTGTCCTCTTCTCCATTTTGAACGTATTGCTGTAAGCAAGAACAGAACATGTACTTTTAAAAGTACGAAAAACAGAAGAGACATATTTAGAACATCTGCAAAAAGCCAAGCGAGATTTTTTTCCTTCTGCTTTTATTAGGCGTATCTCTATTTTCGTATGCAAATAAAGGCAAAAGCAGGAATGTTATTTGGTCTCACTGGATAGGTTTGTATTGTGAAACCTGCTCAGATTTTGGGTGGAGAACATGGGCAAAATAAACTGAGCTTTGTGTCGATAAAATAGACACAAACTAAATCTACAATTAGGTTAATACTTAACTTTAAGTTACGCTTGAAAATGGATTGGTTTGTTTGATTATTACCTTAACAGTTAGACAAGCGATCAAATGTGCTACTTCGGGGTTCAAATGATCAACAACTTTGTTTGCCTGCTGGCGTTAGCCAGCTTCAAAGATAGCAATGAAAGCCTGCCAATGTGTCATAATGAACTTGTACTTCAGTCATGCATAGGGCACATGTTGTTTGTTTGAACCACCTTGTCAGGGGTAAAAAGGTTCAAACAGCCTTCGATTGTCGGAAATAAACAATATAAAAGAAGAATTCAGGAATTACTGCCTCAGTGCAAAAGTCGTATTTAACTGAAAATATTAAATAAATTCTGAGAAGCATGCATTTCGAAACAAATCATCGGTTGTTTTGAAAGATCTCTAATGTAGAATTATTTTAGCAGCAGAGAGGCTGAACCCTACAACTTTGTAGAGACCTTATTTTTGAAAATTTAGGGTTCCTACGAAGGCTGAAAAAAGAAGTTTTTGCCTTAATAATGAAAACTTCTTTAATTGACCAGATTTTTTCACAATCTGGTCACTACGCGTATGTCATTCAGCCTCTCTGCTGCTATAAATTAACCAAAGATTTTATCTAAACCTACACGATACCTTGATCTTGGATCGTGTAAATTTATCGTTATAAATCCAAACGGAACAGCTTGTGCTTTTTAAAAGAAGTTTTTAAATTTAATCATGTCCATGTCGCCTGAACACCAAGTATAATAAATATTCTGTAGAGTATAATTATCTACTCCATTAAATACAACTAAAATATTGCAGTTGTCTCTGATTACTTTTGGAATTTGTGTATATCTCTGAGTAACATAAATCACATCCGTGTTTTTATGTCTACCTCGAGAAAATATTCTAGCTGGATTTGATTGTTTGTCCAGCATAACATCATCATACACTACTAAATTATTAATGAATCCATCTAGATCATCTACAGATGGTGCTTCATCAATATCGGTTATAAAATCAATAATATCATTTCCATCCAGTAGTTTTGCATTTTTATTAAAATCCTTAAGTACTTCATAACACCTCTGATCATCTACAGATGGTGCTACTAAATACAGTTTGTTCCACTTGAGCCATCGCATTATCAGATTAAGCAATAATTGCGTCTTTCCACTTCCAGATGGGCCTATTATAATCATTCTGATAGAATTCGGAAGCGCTGGATGGTGCTTTACTAGTTCTTGTTTTCGTGTCGCAGAAAAGTCAATTATATCCATATAATAAATAATATGATTCTATATTGTGTTCGATGCAGAGCACCTACCGATACTACTGAATTAACGACAATAACAACAAAAAATAAAAGACGAGCACTTACAGGTAAATGTGTGAAATGTGGCACCAAGAAATATAAATTTATTCCAACAAAGACAGGTGGGGGGGGGATATTGCTGCTTCGTTAGGAAAATTACCAGGAACTCCATGGGCTAAATACCCCGGTGAGAAACATTTACCGGATATAATTATTGTGGTCCAGGAACTCGTCTCGATATCAGACTCGATAACCAAGATCAACCAAAACCAGGAGAGTATCCAGTAAATAAGATTGATCAAGCGTGTCACGTTCATGACGTTGCGTATAAAAGTAAGGATTTGCAACACCGACATCTCGCAGATGTGAAATTGATTCACGCGCTAAATGCTATACCTAATAAATCTCTCAGAGAAAAATTAGCTAGTTTTCTAGTAAAAACTGCTATGAAAGGTAAACTGGTGCTAGGGGCTGGCAATTAATTATATAACTATCATAATGGAATCTGTTTATTATTCCCCGAGAGGATTTTGGAGAGGTAAAGCAGCGATTAGTAAACTCGCCGAAGCAGCAAAATTTTCACGTGATGTTGCTGCATCATGGTTAGCACGACAGGCAATATGGCAAATCTTCCTAAGTCCACCTAAAAGAATTCAGTATGCGCATTTTGATGTTAGCGTTCCTAATGAAGTTCATCAAGCGGATATTTTGTTTTTACCACACGATACCATTAAAACACGTGGACAGAAATCACGCACGTACAAATACGCGTTAACTGTCGTTGACATTGCGAGTAGATATAAAGAAGCGGAACCATTATCAACAAAGACAGCATCTGAAGTTGCATCTGCGTTTGAGCGAATTTATCAACGTGGTGGTCTACGATGGCCACGGTTATTACAAGTTGATCCCGGTAAAGAATTTCTTGGAGTAGTATCATCGTTGATGAACAAGCACAACGTTAAAATCCGACGAGGACATACCGAAATTCATCGTGATCAGGCAATCGTTGAACGATTTAATAGAACACTTGCCGAGCGGTTATTCGGATATCAATATGCAAAGGAAATATCTACTGACCTCAAAGATAGATCTCGTGAATGGGTTGCAAGATTACCGAGTGTGATAGCTGCGTTGAATAATGAAATTACTCGTGCAACTTCCATGAAACCTTCTAATGCGATCAAAAAAATATATATACCCCGTAACAATGGCTACGGACGACGTGAATCTTTCTCTCAACCAGTATTAGGAAATGTTACAGTTAGATATTTATATGAACCTGGCGAACTTGAAGGCGGTAAAAAAAGAGCAACCGATCCTATCTGGAGCGTAACTACACATAAAATATCTAGCGTGGTTAGATCCACTGGTAGACCTCCAATATACAGACTAGATTCTACAGCCCCTCAACGTGGATTTGTACGTGAACAATTGCAAATAATTCCTGAGGATACACAATTACCACCACGTTCAATTTTGTAAACGTCCAGAGCCTCGACGTCGATTACAATCAAGACAAGTCAGCATTACATTTTCACGTGTATGACCAAGATCACTATTAATTCTGTCTACGGTAAATTGTCTTGGATTATTATTTGAATATTGCCATAACATATTACAGTTGCAACTTGCACAATTATTATTCTGTAGTTGTTTTAGTGTTATAATAAATTCAGTATCAATATCAAAGTCACGATTATTTTTTTTGTCACACTGCTTATAACCAGATAGTTTTTTCTTATTACGTCATTATTAACAGTTTGATCATTATTTTCTATAAAATTCATAATAACCCTATGTAGTTGAGATATTTTCCTGACCCTAGAAACTGCGAGATAGACTAAATTTGACCACTCGATCCGATCATCTACAATCCAGATTTTAGTATCAGTTATAGTTAATCCCTGTGACGAGTGAATCGTTATAGCGTATCCTAACGTCCATGGCGATTTATTCATACTCAGCGCATTCTCAACGACATTAATATCGACTAAAATAATATCATTCAAGACAAGATTCTGTATTCCACCACCAGGAATTTCAACATCAATATTTTCTTTATGTAACAGAAATAATTTATCCTGTAGTTCATCACGAACTATCCTTCTACTCGCGACTATTAAATCAGCGGGATTCCATAAAGTCCAAAATTCATTCATAGAAGTCTCTGGAATTACTCCTCGCATTATCTCACATTGTACTCTGTCTGGCTGAAGTCTGATTAACCTTTTAAATTCCTTCAGCGGTTCATCAATAGCTCTATGGTCATCATTTATTTCTTCATAATAATCTACGTTAGTCTTTAGCCATTCATGTGGAGACTGTCCAACAAAGGGTGGTGGTTGACCATGATCGCCACACATAATCACAGCAGTATTCTTTGTCAATAACCATTCAAGAAATGTTTTTAGTGTTTCTAACGACACCGTGCATATCTCGTCCCATATAATATATTTAGGTATATATTTTCACCCATCCGCGATGGGGTCCACGTGTCTCCGCACCATCTAAAGAAACTGTGATATGTACATGATTTTACTCCTCGTTCTTTTATTTCTCTAGCAAGTTTATGTGTAGGTGTCAAAACAATTATATCTGAACTATTATTCATAATAAATTAATCGCACGAGTTGTTTTACCTGACCCTCCACACCCATTAAGATAAACGGTCTTATGTCTAGCCACAGGATCGTACACAGATGGTGCAGATGACTTTAATATTTGATTATTATTTTTGTAATATGTCTCCACAATTTCAACATCTGCAGATTCAGAATAACTAAGTATATTTTCTTGTTTTATCCTCCACGTCCCCCATTCACCATTACCGAGTTTTAATAAATCTTTATATTTTTTATGCACATAAAATGAATCCGTAGCGACTCTGACGGCGTAACGAGGAAATTTATTTATCATCGATATCGAAACATATGCCAACATCGAAGATCTTAAATGAGTAAACTGCGGTGACTCGCCATCAAGATAACTCACAATTGTACCTAGTTTGGTTCCGTCTGATAAATAAGCATTACATCTGTTTATAAACGTATTTTTTTCCGTTGTATCGGTGATTATAAAATCTAGTTCAGCGTCGTCCATAATCAATCTTGTACACGCTCGTTTATAATCGTATGAACCACCTTGAGTAAACTTACCAATTATCTTTCTACCAAGATCTTTTGCAAGTTTTTCATCGTACTCGTTCCTGCATTTACTTATTTTAATGACATGATCTTCATCAATATCAGGGAATTCTTTCCTGGCATCATCGACACTAAATCTGTCCGGTTCTGGTAACCAAACTTGTTTCTGTGAACTATACGATATAATTGCTTCAGTTACCCTCAACGATATTAAAAATCCAGCATCAAGCATATACCGCAATAGTACTATTGGAACCCAACATTTTTCTGAAAAATGTCTTCCAAACCAAGCATAAGTAATCGGATGGAGATTTTTTGCAAATTCGAATAATTCTACATGAGCAAATCCGGTTAAGTCAACATCTGGTCCTTCCATGGGAAGGGGTCCGTTTATCGCAACCCTGGTCATGTCATGTGTAGGATGTCCGAATCTCTTAAAGTATTTAGAACATACTCCATATCCAAGAAAACTCCCAGGATAACACGCTACCATATCAACCGAGATAACATCACTATGGTTGTATTTGATGTTCCATAACCCACCGTGACCATATTCTATACAGCTTTTCTTGACATCTTCAAAGAATTCCGATCGTGTCGTTTTCCATGAATTTTTCTCCTGAGCGAAATGGGCAGCAACCGATGGTACGGTAAAGCAGTTATTCAGTAATTGTCCAACTATGAGATCATCAGAGGTATATTTCAATGCAAGATGTTCCATTTCTTCATGAAGAAATTCTGTACGATAAATATCACCGTTAGGCCGTACAAACTGATCGTAATCGTATTCTGAACTTTGAAATAACCAAACAGACACAGGGTCACTTTTACTTATATTTCTGATAAAATCAAATATATCACCATCATAAAATTTAACTTTTCTATCTCGTGGAAATATCGTTACAGCATTAGTCCATGCATGTGCATTATGATCAACGATTGTTATAGGGTTTCCATTTTTTATATATTTTTGTTCGTATAATATCTCTCCGGTTAGTGTTTTTACTGTTATTGGAAATCTTAATAACTTTTCTAGTTCAGCAACATCCTTAATAGATGCACCAGCATCTTTAACCGTTTCTGCCCATGTGTTTATTTTTTTACGTCTTAAATCAGTTAAACCATTACCACGTATCGCGTTTATGAAATGCTCTGTAACTCGTTCAGCTACGCAGTTTATTCTTGATATTTTCATCGGTTTGAGATCCGCAACAGTAGGTTTATCATTCAGCGAATATATTCCATATACAACTGCAGTTGCTGGATAACTTTGTATATAATACGGTTTGTCAACACCGGTTAGTATTCCTGGCTTAGATGTATTACTCAAAAGAACAATATTACCCCCGGACTGCACACGGACGGGATCACGCTTATCACGAATAATCCAAATATCTTCTTCTGTATTTACAATAAATTTTATTAAAATAAAATATTTTTGATTATCAAGGTGATTAATAATTACTTTTCCTCGTTTGTCATTCATCATATTTGTAACATTTCCAACTCTGAATGTTGACCACACATGAGCAGCACCATCGTCACGAAATTCCTTTTTTGCTTCACGAATACGTTCGGTTACATCCACATTCGTTAATGCCAGATCCTGCATCGAAGTACTAAATTTATATTCTGATAGTCTGTCAAGGTCAAATCTAGCAGGGGAAGGTTCAATAACGGATAATTCCTCCATATTATAATTAGGGCAAGTATATATTTAATTGAACATTAATCTTTTGTATATGATTCAACCAAATCAATGCCACTGGTTAAAAATCGGTTATACGTCTCCGTGTAACAGAACATGCGTGACTGAATACTGTAGTTATCATATGCAATGTGTCAGAAATGGAAGTCTAGGACCAAAACCGTGTATTGTGTGTAGTGCTGGAGTGCGAGGAAAAACTCAATTGTGCGCGCAATGCGGTGGTAAAAAGTACAGAGAGTTGAAACGATATTATCATAAAAAATATAACGCTGACTCTCCTATAAAAACCGAAGAAGATTATTTGGCTAGATTTTCAAAAAAAAATAATGATTTAAACAAATAAATATTATGTATATAAATGGAACAAAATGAGTTTGTGTCACATCCAATCCTTATCAATTATGAAGCATCTCGAGAAGGTGTGATTAGAAACTGCAGATTGAAAAAAAACCAGTCGGTAGTATTGATAATACTGGTTATCTTAGATTTACTGCTAATGGCAAGAAAAAAAGATATTTATCTCATATATTTACCTACGAGTGTTATTTTGGAATAATCAAAGATGGGTATGTGGTGGATCACATCAATGGTGATAAGCTTGACAATTCGATTTCTAATTTACGAGTTACTACACAGAGTCAAAATTGTAAATCCGGAAACACAGGAAGGTGTAAATTATACAGAAAGAGAGCTATTAAATCCGTAAATACAGAGACTGGGGAAGAAATTAGTTTTGAATCAATTAATTCTACTGCCAAATACTTTGACATAGTACCACGATCGGTACAATTTGTCGCAGAAAATATACAAAAATCTTCCTTTTCCAAAAGATTTACACAAAAAATAAATTTTCAATACGTTTAGTCTACCGTATTTTTAATGATTACTTGATACCTACTGAAACATGGTTGGGATACAATATGAGGTATCCACAGAAGCATATCTATGAGAGATACCTACGTTAATTTTCCCAAGGATTTTGTTTAGCCATAATTACAGTCACTGACTCTGTCAAGGGTCCACCTTCATCGTCGCTGCTCTCAGCGTCATTATCATTTTTTTTGACAGAATCAGATAGCATAATCTTTCTTAATTGCATTACACGATTATCTTTTTTCTTTCGTACTCGTGAGACAGTTCGGATTTAATATTTTCGATAGAACGTGCAAGAGGTGTAAATAGCTTTACCTGATTGTCGTTTACCATAGCTAGTGATTCAAGCATGGATTGATAAATTAATTTTATAAATCTGTAGTTTGAAGATAATGTATATTTATTATCAAATTTTCTTTGTTGCAGTAATTCAAAATCGCACATAATTTTCTGAGGGTCGAGATTATCAGATATTTTTATTCCGTTATGTTTTAGTGTTTTAATAGCACAGATAATATCATTGATGTTTTCATGGTTCATTATATATATTTATTTTTTATATTTAATATAAAATAAACAAAAATATACAGCGCGGGGTGACATTCGGTCTACCATTCCATAGTTGTATCAGATAAACCTAATGAGGTTCCGAATCTTTGTTTAGACATTTACCCCCCAACCTCGACGTCTTTCTGGATTGATTCAATATATTTTCCGTCAATCATGTACGTAGCGCTATCAAATAACGCCATAATACCATTATTAACAAAACCAACCCTAACTTCAGCTCCATATACTACGGGTGCTGCAGGAACAGTGTTATCTAAAATTTCACCTTCTACTTCAATAAATGCCTCAGCGGGTAAGAAATACCTACTTGTATCCTGAACCCGTAGTTCGATTCGTCCACGCTGATTTGACTCTCGTGCGTCGTAAGAACAATACTGATAATCGCGCACAGACTCATCCTTGAGAACTGGTGCATCCATGTCAAACGCGGGGTCAGATATGCGCTTAAACATCTTTATTATTATCGTCTTCGTCTAACTCGAAGACCACTTCCTGCTATCAGACTAGCGGTTATATTTTTTTCCTTTTCCGACATCGGGATATCAGCCAACTCCGCTAGTTTTTGATTAGCTGCTTGATTTATTATTTTACTGACATTTACTGGCATCACTTCAGTGCTAGGTAATTTCACAGGTCGAACCGCAAGTGGTCTGCGTATTAATCGTGATAGTCTATCTTTAATTGCTGAAAACGCTTTGCTAGCGAGATTACCAACAGCGCCTATACCTTTTTCACGAACAACATCAATAGCTTTCATTCCTAGCTGCTTTGCAATCGGTATTGCTTTTGGGGCTATCCTTCTAAACAGACCTTGAATAACATCACCTAATCCATCTCCGTAGGTCGTTTTGTATACCGGTAATCGAGAGTTTATTACCCTGACCATGGTAGGTCCACGTTGAGTACCATACACGATCATTTTATTATTAACTGTTTTTATCACTAATTGTATCTGATCACTGTAATAATCGTCGGCGATTTCATTAATAAGGGATCGATACACATTAATATCCATGACACCGCCTGTAAATAATCGTTTACAAATATCAGCTACTTCATTAATGATTTCTGATGAATTATTACCAGCTCGTTTTCCTCCGATGAGGATTTCTAGTCGATCGACATCAGCGAGAACGTTATTGGGGCAAGTAATAAGACCACTTCCTAGACCACTTCCAGTTGCGCCTGGAGCGTCTTGAAATTCTTCTTCTTCTTCCTCTTCTTCAATTGGTTTCGGTGGTTTCTTTTTACTTGGTTTCGGTGGTGTTTTTAGTGATTCTGGATAATCACGAAGTGATTGCTCAAATGATTTTGGTGTTTTTCGTTGTTCTCGTATTAGTTTTTTTATTTCTTGTCGTTCTTTTTCTAGTTCTTTTCGTTCTTGTTCTAGTTGTTGTGATGATAGTAATTGTGATTGTGGAAATGTTGCAAATTCTTCTTTTTGTTGTTGTTCTTGTTTTCTTAATTGTTTTAATTTTTTAATTTCATTACTATAAATCCGATATGATGGATCATCATTTCTAGCTTGTTGAACATTCTTGTATATGCGATATAAATATTTTTGCCATTGATCAATGTCTTTAATATGTTTAGCGTATTCAGGTTTCATTAATTTACCTCTTTGACTAAAATTATCCATAGCAAATTCAGCTAATTCTTGTAGGTTTTCAATATTGTTAATTGTTTTAATAGTTACTTCATCAAATTTATTTATCAATTCAGTATTAATTATAGGATATACTGATTTTGGTTCAGGGGCTAGTGCTTCAGCACCTTCAGGTTGATCTTCATCCTCAGGTATTTTCGGGACTGGCATCGCAGCAGCTATTTCGGCTGGAAGTTCACGTAAAATTTCTTTTGTCTTTTTTGTTCTTCTTGCTATTTTTCCAGTTTCTTCAGCGGTTTTCTCTAACACAGGTTGAATACCTTTAGTGGTCTCAGTGATAGGTTTAAATAATTTTTTTGTATCCTCCTCAAATTCAACTTGAGATTTCTGACGCGATTGTAGTTGTTGCTTAACAGAATCACGAACAGGTAGATATTTTTTAATTGCCTCTAGTCGCTCTCGAGCTAATTTAGCTGAGTGTGGTTCTCCAATACTCATTATTGATAATATCTATAATGGCTGTTTAATTTATAGCAGCAGAGAGGCTGAATGACATACGCGTAGTGACCAGATTGTGACAAAAATCTGGTCAATTAAAGAAGTTTTCATTATTAAGGCAAAAACTTCTTTTTTCAGCCTTCGTAGGAACCCTTAATTTTCAAAAATAAGGTCTCTACAAAGTTGTAGGGCTCAGCCTCTCTGCTGCTATTTTCATTTTACTGCAATCTTAGTCCCATGAAAAGTCACCAAAAACAGTATAGGAGAAACATTGGGGTTCGTACAGTTGCGTGCCGTTTACCCGTATAATGTGTACTATACATACAATAATATCAATAAATTTCTCACTCGTGCAAGTGGAAAGCGCTGAACGGAATGCTGCCTTCTCATTTGGCCATAGAACATAATTAAGTTTACTATATATTCTCTACATTTGTTTCTCAGTATTGAACTTTCCACTGTGTGACAATCAATACAAATCACATGTTAATCAAAAATACCTTCAAAGATGACTTCACGGTGAAGTTTTTGTCAAAGGTTCACCTGCATTTTTTTGAGAGGCTGGATTGTAAACAAAGCACCATGCAATGGAACACAGATTTCAATTCCGGATCATCACCAAGGCCTTATTACTCACTGTGCACTGTTGCCGAAATACACACAGACAACCATACCATAAGCTCATATTCTCAAGAATAAACAATTACCTTTAAATCCCTACCACAAATGCACCAATAAAACTCTTCTATCACCACCAAAATGAGAGAGGAAAAAATGTTCTAAAAATAGACTAGAACTACATTGGATACTGAACTGGAAGTACTAATTGTGACCCGATTCCATTTGGCGACCAAAACCCGCGTACTATGCCTTCTGATAACTTGATTTTCCGTCGACCAATACGAGGACAGTATTCCAGTCAGTGCGTTGTATTTGCATATCAAGCAGGCGTTATCATGGTCCTGTCGAGAGGCAGCGTGTGATATAGATAAAATAACCCCATTCATTTTGCATATTAATAATATCTATACCATTTATATGAACACAAAATATCAACAGCAAAGGCACTCGTTCGATACATAGTATAAAGGATTAGACTATACATTCAATCCGCAATGCATGTCCTGCAATTCTGGAAGAAGAGTTCGTCTTTTGATACCCAAATGAGTAGTTAAAGAAGCCTACGCGTGCTGTATGTAAACAAACATTGTATCATCTAGTTTTCATTAGACTGTACATTAAAAATAACATGGCTTTTAAAGTGTTGGTTTAAAGCAATATGATATTCCAATATAATGTTGGTATAACAACCTGTCTAGAACGTACGGTACATTTCTTGGTTAGGAGGAACATAGATACTGTAATCTATTTAAAGATGAGGGTTTTTTTAATTCTTCTTTCTTCCTATATCAGTGCTGTCCAACATGCGGCCCACGGGCTGATTTTAAATGGCCAGCCAGAGCTCGAGCATTTTTTGTGCATTTATGTAAAAAAAAGTCAATGGCCTACTTTCATTTCACGCTGCGGCCCTCGGCTTCAAGAAAAATGTTTCAGTGGCCCATCGTTTAAAAAAGGTTGGACAGCACTGAACTATATTATAAAACCTATTAAATATGTTCTAAAAACTGAATATTTAATATTAAAATGTCAGAAGGTCCCCCACCTCTCAGGTGGCCTAGTGGTTAGAGCATCCGCCACGGATGCGGGTAGTCACGGGTTCGAACCCCGGCCGAGTCATACCAAAGATTCATAAAATTGGTACTAACAGCTGCCTCGCTTGGCCCTCAGCATTAAGAGGTTAGTGTTAGGACTGGTCGGCCTGATGTCAGGATACTGTGACTGGGTGGGTCATTATGCTACATGCATGCGGCATGATGCCTCAGTGCTAGGCATCACTATAAACTGCCACATTGCAGACATCGTAGCGATACGACTGAAAAATTGTTTACGCTGCGTTAAAAAATCCAAATCACACACACACACACACACACACGCACACACACACACACACACACACACACACACACACACACACACAGAAGGTCAGCCCCTTCGCCTTTTACTTTCATTCTACCACGATTTTACTCCTGTAAAACAACATTCTTACAGGATGAATCATCTCACGCAGGAATGTTTGATAAAGGATAGAGAAGTTACATCAAGGCTATCTCTGAATTCTCTGTGCCTATCAGTAAAGAAAAAATTCATGCGAGTTTTGGGTATGGAATGATAACATCAGGGATTTTGCACAAATTGTTCCATAATTGAAAACCCCTGACCAATTTGTTGAGTAAGAAAACCAAGTTTTATTGGTCTGAAAAATGACAAGACGCTTTTGTAAATTAAAGACTACACTTAAATACTAAACAGTTCTATAAGCTCCACGAACTTTCATCAGATCACCTCTGCATTATATGCCATCTTGACGTATCAGTCCCTAACCCTCCACCTTTATTCGCTACTAAGAGAAACCTCCGTATGATAAACAAAACCCAACTAATTGCATGACATCCAAGCAAACCTAACAACTAGCTTACCTCCTACAACAGAACAACTCGATAATTGCCTGCGTTCATTGCTTGACAAACATGACCAAGCAACCAAGTGCAGAGTATCAATTCAAAAGTGTTCTCCGTGGTATAGCAGAGTTAGGGACCAGCTTCGCACTGCTAAAAGAGACCGCCGTAAAGCTGAGAGGCTTTTGCTTTCCACCAGACTCACTATTCATAAGAAAATCTATGATGCCGCTAAGAAGAATGTCACAAACATAGTCCAGGCAGCGAAATCAGCCCACTACAGTACAAAGATCACGGAAAGTTCCAGCTGCAAAGAGCTATTTGAGATTACTAACAAGCTAATGTCAAGGAACAAATGTACACCACTTCCAGTTACCTTCTCTCTAGTCAACCTTCCGGACCTGTTTGCAAATTTCTTCCGTGACAAAGTACAAACCATCAGAGATAAACTTGACAACACAATTTCAATTGACTCGTTGTCACCATACAGTTGCGATACAGAATTTCAGCGGCAACCGTTAGCAGCATTTGAACCTGTCTCTATGGATTTAGTACGTACAATCGTGATGAAGAGTGCACCAAAGTCATGTGAACTTGATCCGATTCCGACATCACTGCTGCTTGAGTGCTTAGATCCAATATTGCCTTCACTAACTGATGTTATTAATACCTCTCTCTCATCCGGGGAATTCCCATCATTTTACAAAACTGCCATTGTAAAGCCTCTGCTGAAGAAACCAACACTCGACCATAATGATTTAAAAAACTACCGCCCAGTTTCTAATCTCCCATTCATGTCAAAAATCTTAGAAAAAGTTGTTCTATCCCAACTTGTATCTCATCTGAATTCAAACAGTCATTTTAGCAATGTACAGTCTGCATATCGCCCTTGCCACAGTACTGAAACTACTCTTCTGAAAGTAGTCAATGACCTTCTCTTTGCTTTGGATAACGGAAAGATTACAGTCCTCACTATCCTTGACTTGTCTGCAGCATTTGACACTACAGACCATGATATATTACTTCACCGTCTCCAGCATGTATTTGGCATTCATGATACGGCCTTACTATGGTTCAAGTCCTACTTGGTCAACAGGACACAAATTGCGTCCGCAAATGGAAAACACTCCATCCCAGTTGATCTATGCTGTGGTGTTTCACAGGGGTCTGCTCTTGGACCTGGTCTCTTCATTCTGTACACTCAACCACTCTCAAGTGTCATAGATCATCATCCAGTGTCTCACCAATTGTATCCTGATGACACCCAAATATACAAATCTAGCCATCCAGCTGAAGTTGAAGCTACCATCCAAGGCGTAGAGAGTTGCATTTCCGATGTGAAATCATGGATGACATGTAACAAGCTGCAGATGAATGATGATAAAACTGAAGCCTTTCTCATTACAACACAAAGACTTTCTCATTCACAT
The DNA here is from genome assembly GCA_016617855.1 of Megalonaias nervosa. Taxonomy (NCBI): domain Eukaryota; kingdom Metazoa; phylum Mollusca; class Bivalvia; order Unionida; family Unionidae; genus Megalonaias; species Megalonaias nervosa. Next base: position 18,214 of record JAECUM010027625.1, read on the forward strand.
CCTTTACCTCAGACAATAAATATCAGCAACACCAACATTAAATTCACACAGTCATTACGAAACCTAGGTGTTACTCTTGACAGTATTCTCTCATTACACCAACATGTCATGAATATATGCAAGGCTGCATATCTTGAGCTGAGACGAATCAGCTCCATTCGCAAGTATTTTTCAGTTGATGCCACTAAAACACTTGTGTGTTCCTTAGTACTTTCAAGACTGGACTATTGTAACTCAATTCTGTCTGGTTCGTCTCAATATCTATTACAGAAACTTCAAAAAGTTCAAAGCACAGCTTCTCGGATCATCCTTAGAGTACCACGATCAGAGCACGACTCTCCCCTGCTCTCTGCCCTACACTGGCTATCCATACAGTCCAGAATTAAACAAAATTTGTTCTCTGTGCTACGTTTCACTGACGGGCTCCAGTCCAAAATACCTATCTGACCTCACCCATGTGTACACACCAGCAAGATACTTACGCTCCTCTTCTGACACTCGTATTCTCATTATTCCCACTATGAAAATGAAATCATATGGACAACGCTCTTTTGCATACCAGGGCCCAGCAACGTGGAACGAATTGCCCATTGCACTTAGACATAAAGACACAGTGATCTCATTCGAGAGCGCTCTTAAAACTCACCTATTTCAACTGCAAGAACAGACTTAAAGACCTAATAATGTATCCTTACCTTAAATATTAACAGCATGTTTTCTGTTTTCTAATTTCGTGGTGTTTGTTTTTATTTTTGTAATCATATCATTATATATGTTTTTTTAAGTGTTGTCAAATGTTGTAAAGCGCTTAGAGCTTCTAAAGATTAGGTGCTATACAAAATCCTCATTATTATTATTATTATTATTATTTATTATTATTATTATTTCAATCAATCGTTTACATTCTTTGCTAATGCAGGTGATATTGGTATTGGTGGAGTATTGATTCAAGAGGAAAAAAATTGGCGTGGATAATCATGTGAGCTAGTTGTCTAGAAAATCAGACATGCACCAAGGAAATTATTTCACAATCGATGTTTGGCTTTGTTACGTATCGGCTCGTTCAAAGTAACACAAAGGAAGAGTGACTACAACAAGCTTTGTAAATTTTAACAAAAATAATTTATTTCCCTAGAAAACACGGTGAAAAGGTAAATAGATGAAACAAGACTTACGAGTACGAAGAAGATCCAAAAATTGTCCTAAAATTGTGAAAACACATAAGTCCTGTGAAGTAAACAGTTCTAATTTGATATAGTCTGAATCTCAGTTCCGTTCCAAGATGGCGGATGATGACGTCAGACGGAGGCTAACACAAAATGTCCAGAATTTTCACTGCGAATCACAATTTGTATTGTTCTGCTCCAATTTAGAAATAATTTCAACAAATGTTTTTGTCCAAAGCCAGTAGGGTTGTTCTCCAGGGAAAATAATTATTTAGAAAGTAGATGAAATACAGCTAACACCATTAACAATACACTTGTTGTTCTACATACGTACGAACGATCAACTAATTCCAGCACAGGAATACCTTTTCCTTAAGGTATTAGAAACTCTACAAGATGTTATGATGTGACTCTCAGCTATGACTGACTACGACTATGACTACGACTATGACTGACTTTCTTACAGATAACTAAGCATATAAAAGAAATTAATACGTCGTTTCATGTACACACGCACGAAGTACACGTGTGATTTCGCAATCCATCTGGACATACGAAAGCCTGAACAAATATCAGCCAATCATTTACATAGCTACTGCTGAATGTTTACTTACGACGAATTTACTATCATACAAAGCTCGTGCTTACACGAGTCACATTTACGTTTGAAATAAATACGATGTTTCTAACAAACTATTAGACCCATGCAAACATAATCATCATCATCATAATTATATTTAATGATATAAAAATAAAATAGAAATGAAGCAAAGAATTAGAAGAATTTAAATTTTAACACATATGTAATTTAACTACAGGGTCGTAACAGCTTTGATATTATTTTTGCAACACTTTGAAGTGTATATAATTTCATATTATATTATTTCATCTCCTTTTCGAACTGTTTTATTCAGTGATCAAAACCTCATTACTTTCATTGACAAAATTAATAACAATAATCAGAGATTGTTAAGGTGCAGTTTTATTGTTGCAGGAAATTCAACATTCACAAAACAAGGGAGGTGATAATCTGATTACCGATCAACTTTCACCTGCATAGAAGGACTAGAATTCTTTCTATAACACATCAATACTATTCCAGGTTATTGGTACATCATCACATTCAAGGCTGAAATTCATTCGAAATGCCACTGAAATTCATTCGAAATGCTATGTATTGTTTTTACTCCTGATAGAACGTTTAGGAATATCTGGGATATGATTCACACAATTTTATGTTCATGTTAAATTTTCACTTTTTAGTGTACGGAAAAACTTATTTGTTTAATTTTACTAAACAAATTTACTAAACATGTTCGTTTTTGCTCTTTTCCGTAACCGTTTAAAAATAGAGTCGTAAGAACTTATTAAGCTTCCCTATGTTAACCGCTATGTTAGCATCGACAGGGATCACATAATTCAACGAGAGTGACCGAGATTTACGCGAACATATCTATCTGTGTGTATCAAGCACAATGAAATCTCGAGATTCTGTATGAAAACGAGTTTTACCGCTCAAACATGTTAAAATCTTAAAGGCTTATGACTTTTGGAATATAGAAAACAGCATATGATCCATTCATGACCGGGATCAAAACAAGCTGGAGTTTGGCTAGATTGCCATTGAACTAAATAATATGTTCCAGTTTAAACAAAAGTTACATTAAGACAGTATATTATTTGACCTTTCGACTAATGTGTTGGGTGAGAACTCAAAGTTTTGAAGCTATGTTTGCTATTCAAGATAATCTCCACTATGACTAAAACAAAACAAACAAAAATCACCTTGAATGTTTGAATAACATCTGATTGACGTCCATTTTGTTTCCATGCATTGATTCGACAATATAATTTCGAAAACAGCCCATGATCCATGTACAACCGACATGCAAACAAAGTGGAGTTGTAGAAATAGTTGCATTATTATATATAATATATACATTGATTTAAAAAAGACAATCTCTAATTTTATTAAATCTGTATTTTTCATTATTGGGTATGTAATCTGTATACACAGACCTTTAAATTATATTTATGGTCAAACTAATTTCTTGCATTTATGTTAGATTTAGTAACAGTAGACTGCGGGTAAGGTGCTGTATGGTCCAAGCCATGTTATTTTAGCAGTACGGTACACCCGCAATAAGCCTTACCTACGCTTGATGTTTAATAATTGGGTAATAACTCAATCAATTTCTTTTCTAAAAACCATCTCATATATCCTATTGAGTGTATACGCTAACTTTAGTATACGTTACACAATTATATTGACTATATTTGGCTTGTGAATGACGGTGTTATTTTGTGTCGTTCTTTCACAACAGATTATTCCCTTGTAACCGGGAATCAGTGAGGAAAACATAGTTCCTTCCTCTATCGAGAGAGTGTTGCTAAGGGTTTGGAAAATATTATTATTATTCTACTTAGAGAAAATAGCGGAGAAGCTCTAGCTCGTTCGTGAGCAAACCACCAATAGGTGCGTATTGGAAAGAAAGAAAGAACAAAGGATGGATACAAAGTAGTATCAATCAGATTAATGCAAGACACTAAAATGGATAAATACGTTCGTTTATTCCGCTTGTCATAATTGGTCTTGCACTCATTGAAATATAAACGCCACGTGATCTTTCATCCGTAAGCTGATGTCTTCAACTAATTATCACCTCGACAAGTCAGGGTAATTATATTCCATAAATAATCCTGGAGGTTTTCTCTGCCGGTTATATTGAAGAATCCGTTATCATAGTGTTCCATGTTGCATTTACTGCTTTGAAGCATACCATCTGAGTCTGTCGTTCCTAAAAAAGAGACGGATGTAATGTCAAATGTTTTGCCACTTTTATGCACAAATATTTGAATTTGATGTGTTTATCTGTATTATGTCCAATGTTCTTTATATATATATATATATATATATATATATATATATATATATATATATATATATATATATATATATATATATATCTGTGTGTGTGTGTATTTATATGTGTTATTTCTATTGTCCCCGGTCTATGTATAGGTGTTTATTTGTACGATTTTGAGTGGTTCTTGTCAATGTATATATGCAGAGACCTTCTCGTGGTATTAAGTTGGCCTAGATATTCGAACAATTTTTATCATTAATTCAGCTCTTTTTCAAATTAGAATTTCGTAACTTGTCCTGCTAATAAAAGATAGCCCATTTTATTTTCCAAAAAACGTTGCATACCAATATACAAAATACAATATCCACTTTTGCAATCAATTGAAAACTGTTAGCCTTGGTGTGTCGCTATAATACGAAATTTCTTCCATGGCTATGGTAACTGCTACTTTATTAAATTTATTATCATCGTTTGTCGTTTCATATGTATATATATATTGCAAGAAATGAGATGGCATTTATGTATTCTAGAGTGAATATTGTTACCTGCTGCAACCATTTGCAGTGAATGAAACTAAGAATATCTACCTTCCTGTCGCATAATAGGTTATGACTCCTTAGCTTTCGACAAGGCCTTCACCAGAGGAATGACTTCTAAACTGGAGTCACGTGATCAGCTAAAGCTTGATCACGTGACAAACCCTTCACTACAACTATAGAAGTTCCACTCTGGAATCACGGTTCAACACTGGAAGATTTTGAACTCAATGTCATTTCCACTGCAGCCCAAACTCCAGATGTGTGGTTTCGTTATGTGGATGATACTTTCACGATGATGCATGAATACAATATTGAAGAAATTACGGAGCATATCAATTCCATTAATGAAAATATCCAGTTAATTTATGAAGTTGAAGAGAATGTGATGCTGCCTTTTTGGATAGTTGTGTTCACATTTTAGATGATGATGGGGCGGAGGTGGGGTGGGGAACGTTACCATTAACCGTAAACATACACACTCAGACCGGTATCTGAGCTTTAACTAAAATAACCATCTTTTTACATAACAGATCAGTGGTGAGGACGCTGTTACATCGGGTGAGCAGCATTGTCACTGTTGAGGAAGACCGCGTGCTGAAGGTCGGTCATATTAAGAAAGCTTCGAGAGCCAGCAGTTACAAAGACTGGATGTTGGTGTTTACAGCAAAAGAATGGAGCAGTGAGGAACATCTGAAGGAGAAAGGAGAAAAATGTGTAACTATCCCTTTACCATACATTGTTGGTCTTTCTGAAGATTACAAAATATCTTCCGAAAGCACGGAACTCTTGTGATCCACAGACCCTATAAGACAATCCGCTTAATCTTGGTACATCCAAAAGACCAAACTCCTTTGAGTAAGAAGTGCTGAGTCATATATAAACTCTAGCTTGGTAATAGTGAGAAATACTACATTTGGGAAATAGAGTTAAAGAGTTAAAGAAACACTTGTGCATCAAGACAAAATCCGTGACAGCTGTTGGTGAACATTACAAAGAATCAGGGTATGCTATTTCTTGGGATAACATGAGAGTACTCGATAGAGAAAAGAATGCCCTGAGGAGGAAAATAACAGAAACTATTGAAGGGGGGGGGAGGCAGTGTTGATCCTTGATTCCTGATTGAAACTTCCGTCGTTGTACAGAATGGTTTGTCACTTGGTCAAGATTTAGTTGATAACGTGACTCCAGTCCAGAAGTCATTCCTCTGCCGAAGGCCTTGTGATAAGCTCGAAAGTTAAAGGGTTATAACCTATTATGTTACAGAGATGTATCTATTATTTGTTTCTTATTTATATATGTTATAACAATAGTACATTACTGTAATGGGATGAAATAGTCTGTATGAGAAGACAAATAGGGAACATTTACTAACGATGCAAAGTCACATTGATATACCATCAATTATTGATTACAATGATATCAGCCATAGGAAATCATCTTTAAAATGCCAATTGTTATTAAATGAAAAAATGTGAACCTATTTTCTTAACATAACTGTCACATTTCACTCCAGTAGAAATTGTTGTAGTGCCCTGAGTTTCCTTTGCTACCATGTCGGTAGATTATTGTATCAAGTATTAAATATAATTTAGGAAAAAAAAAAAAAACGTTTGGCAACAGAACAAGTAAGCTTGTGAGACTATGGAGTTTGTCAATTTCATGTGACATGCCAATAAAGGAAAAGACCTATTATATTTTAATACACGTCTTCTCTCGAATGGAAAGTCAAGGTGGGAGCGTATTACATTATATTTTGATACACGTCTTCTCTCGAATGGAAAGTCAAGGTGGAAGCTTATTGCATCTAGTATTGTTATCCTAAAGTCGGCATTGCTCATCTCGAATGTAAAGTCGAGTGAATAGACTATTACATCGAATGTTTTTTATTGTAAAGATGACATTGCTCACATGAATTTTTATAAGTAGGCAAAAATGTATTCTCATCTCAGTATAATATCTTTAGCTTTTTTTAGAATAAAGGACAAATAGCCATGTATCCCTACTCCAAAGCGAAAGGATTAGCACTTACACTAGAAAGCATAAAGCTGTTCAAAAAGAAAAACGTTCAATTATCAAATAATTTTGTTTTAGGTTTCCATTGTGGTTTTCCTTACTAACACTGTGTTAAATAAATAAAGATATAACAAGTGCAAACCAATCCTATATTAGTCGTTTACAGGTCGCCGAGGCGACAGACAATAGAAACATGTTCTCCCATTCATATGGAATAATGATGTAGCCCTAGAGTCTTAAAAGTTAACTATCCAACTATGTCTTATCTAGATAATAGCCTTACCATATATTATATACATAACAGTCCTACCATATATTATGTACATAATAGTCCTACCATACATTATGTACATAATAGTCCTACCATACATTATCTACATAACAGTCCTACCATACATTATCTACAAAACAGTCCTACCATACATTATCTACATAACAGTCCTACCATACATTATATACATAACAGTCTTACCATATATTATCTACATAACAGTCCTACCATACATTATGTACATAATAGTCCTACCATACATTATCTACATAACAGTCCTACCATACATTATCTACATAACAGTCCTACCATACATTATCTACATAACAGTCCTGCCATATATTATATACATAACAGTCCTACCATATATTATCTACATAACAGTCCTACCATATATTATCTACATAACAGTCCTACCATACATTATGTACATAATAGTCCTACCATACATTATCTACATAACAGTCCTACCATACATTATGTACATAATAGTGCTACCATACATTATCTACATAACAGTCCTACCATACATTATGTACATAATAGTCCTACCATACATTATCTACATAACAGTCCTACCATACATTATGTACATAATAGTCCTACCATACATTATCTACATAACAGTCCTACCATATATTATCTACATAACAGTCCTACCATACATTATCTACATAACAGTCCTACCATATATTATATACATAACAGTCCTACCATATATTATCTACATAACAGTCCTACCATATATTATATACATAATAGAAAAACCATATATTATATACATAACAGTCCTACCATATATTCTCTACATAATAGTCCTACCATATATTACCTACATAATAGTCCTACCATATATTATCTACATAACAGTCCTACCATATATTATATACATAATAGAAAAACCATATATTATATACATAACAGTCCTACCATATATTATATACATAATAGAAAAACCATATATTCTCTACATAACAGTCCTACCATATATTACCTACATAATAGTCCTACCATATATTATCTACATAACAGTCCTACCATATATTATATACATAATAGAAAAACCATATATTATATACATAACAGTCCTACCATATATTATCTACATAACAGTCCCTACCATATATTATCTACATAATAGTCCTACCATATATTATATACATAATAGAAAAACCATATATTATATATGTAATAGAAAAACCATATATTATATACATAACAGTCCTACCATATATTATCTACATAATAGTCCTACCATATATTATCTATATAACAGTCCTGCCATATATTATATACATAATAGAAAAACCATATATTATATATATAATAGAAAAACCATATATTACATACATAAAAGAAAAACCATATATAGTCCTACCATATATTATATACATATCATCAATGTTGTTTGTAAATGGAGGGCTGCAGTCGCGCGGAGTAATCATCGTAAACTCCATATGACGTAGATAAGTAAGCTTGTTAGGTCCTTCCTAAAAAGATAAAAGTGAAATAGCATTGCAGACAGTGAGCTTTGTTTTCTCTCCTGTCAATAAAAAATGCCGATTCTAGTTTCAATCCCATATGCTGCAACTTGAGTAGTATTCTCTCTTACACTGGATTTAAAAATATACATTTGTTCAGACTTTGGATTTATAAATTTTCAACATAACAAAAGCATATGGCCCATTTACAATGCTTGATATAATATATTGATTGAAGGATTGATTGATTGTGGATTTTACGCCGCATAAACTCTATAGAGCTATATGGCGTCACAAAAAGGTCATAACATAAAAATGTATGTATCAGAAAGACTTATTGCTAATGTGCGAAACTAGGAGTATCCCAAAATAAACCACAACAGTGATATGGTGCAGATATATGAATATTCCCGATCAGAGTGAGTTGTAAATGGTGTGCGTAGAGGGTAGTACAGTGATAACAGAAAATCGGCGTAAATGAGAGTATAAATGGTTGTTTTTGCATAAATGTTCTAGGGACTTAGGATTGAACTCAAGCTATATTATACAGGATTCTTTCATTACCTTCAAACAAATGTAAAATGCAAGTCACACTTACGGTATTAAAAGTTTCATGAGTAGGCTAGAAATCGAGACCATCAATCATAAAATGCTTTACGATGAAAGGTTCATTGCAAGAAATACTCACTTGGGTCTTCACTCTTTTAATTTAGGAGTACGTACGACTCATTCTAAGTCCTGCAATGACTACACCATCCCTACGTATTGTTTCTGTGGGAAGAAGGTCATTTGCTAAGGTAATTTTGATGACACGAAATTTGTAATTGACATAATCATTCTACGATGCCGTCCACTTACTAAATAAGGACCTTTTAATACTCGGTTTGAAATAAAAAAAATATGGTATTTTAAAACCACATGGTTGTAGAGATAGGGCTATTTTAATAACTCGATCAGCTTTTTCTTTACCTTAAATACCGACATGGCTATTGAACCAACATAATATGTTATTGTGAGAGGTGCACAGCTTGGCATGTTACCTCTACTCCCTGGTAGGCAACAAGGACACATCGAACCTATTACACAATTTCGAACTTGAAGATGATAAAATGAACTATGTTTCAACACGTGCTGTATTTGCTTCTGATAACTAATAGTAAATTAAAAGTATTACAATTCATAACAGTAGCATCTAATAAGCATCACGTCTGGAACAGTGTACGCCTGATACTATCAATGTGTAGTGCCTGGATATTGTTCATGCTGATCGGTTTCGGACACGTGTCGTTGGCGACCCCTGACCCAATGTACGCCCTAAAGCCTTGCAGCAACACAGAAGACTTTGCTGGATATAGCCTAGCAATGTAATTATAGGTCAAGGTCTCAGAACAAATTGATCATTTGAAAGGAATAAACGAAGTTGCATGAGCAGTTTATATTAAACAAGCAATAGTCCCATTTTAACCATATTCATTCAGCCAACCATTACTCTTACACTTCACATAACTTAAATTGGTTTCTATTTCAAAGAATGCATATATGAAATAAAATACACACCTTTATGAGAACTTTTGTGGGTCATTTTAGAAACAAAACACAGAACAATATGTTCTTTAATTATTTTTTTAGAGACTTGCAAGTTAACCATGTAGGTCACTTCTTCTTTTTACGTCACGGAAATCGTACTCAAACTCAAACTGTAATTGTACATATTATAAAAGAAAAACTTAAATATGCTACTTTTTAGCAAATATTGTTATTTAAAGTTAGTATTGGCGCGGTTTCAACATAAAATATAGACACGTGCTTATCACAGAACATAAGACATTAACAAACTTTTTAATATTAAAATGATCACTGACAAGTAGAAAGATTAACAATGTCGTCAAAAGGAAGAAATTACTTCGTTTACAATTTAAATATAAATTGTTTTGGGAAGAAAAGGACATAAAGGAGCAACCCTAATTATCTCAATGAAAGATACTATTTTGCAGAATAAAATTTTTATCATGAATCACAGAATTATAAGTTCTTCACTATATCAATCACCTTGTCAAATTGGAAACAAATATATCAAAACAAATGTTTGCAATGAAAAGGAAAACAATTGAGCATTACACCACCAATATAAGAAAGCCATAAACGATAACAGATTCAATATAGACAATGAAACCCGGATTGCAGCAGATGAATATCATCCTTTTTATTATAACTGGCTAATATTAAATATCAACTAGAAATAATCATAAAATAAATTAATTCAAAAGAGAAAACCATCCCAAATGTTTATGCAGCCTTCTCAAGAAAGTACTAACTCAGTGCAGCTTATTATATTATACTATGACGCGGCAATTATTAAAGCGTAAAGGTACAAATGGCAAAAGTAAGGGAGACAAGACTACGTTGACAATGTTGATATGGTAGAAAAGACTACTTTGAGACTGCTGTTGGGGTAGAAAAGACTACGTTGACAATGTTGATATGGTAGAAAAGACTACTTTGAGACTGCTATTTTCGTAGAAAAGACTACTTAGACTGTTGTTGGGGTAGAAAAGACTACGTTGACACATTTGATATGGTAGAAATGACTACAGTGACACTGTTGATATGATAGAAAAGATTATATTGACACTGTTGATATGGTAGAAAAGACTACGTTGACACATTTGATATGGTAGTTGTTGTTGTTGTTGTTGTTGTTGTTATAGGGTTTAACGCCATTTTTCAGCACAAGATAGGCTATACATGGCGGCCAGTATTAATGGTGGAGGAAGAACCCTGGAAAACCCCGGGAAGAACCACCGACCCACGAGAAGCTACTGGCAGGCTTTCTCACGTACCCACGTTAGCCGAGCCTGGACTCGAACTCACGCAGACAGAGGTGAGATGGCAGTGATCCGTAACGATCAGCGCTTTAGACCACTCGGCCACTCGGGGCCCCTGATATGGTAGAAATGACTACAGTGACACTGTTGATATGATAGAAAAGATTATATTGACACTGTTGATATGGTAGAAAAGACTACGTTGACACTGTTGATAATCATCTGTTTACTGTTTCTTCTTCTGCTAACTATAAGTGTTCTAACGTTTATCTGCAATTTGAGGCAAAATAGATCGTTATTAAAACAAGAATTGTCATTTCTTTAATCATTCTCTATCCGTAACTTCGGAAAGTATTGAGAGGTATTGTTCATGTAAAGTAAAAGCTTAATGGACTGGCTTGACTCAATGGTATATTATTAGTAAATTTATTTACTTACTTTGAACAAATATTCCTGCATCATATGGTGTTGTAAAGAACTTTTTAATGTGGTTACATTAAGAATGCCTGCCATAACGACTGAAATAAAGAAAAGAGTTTTATAGGGTAATGTTGAAGCATCGCATTAAGGCTCTGTAAATTTCACCTGAATACTTCTGATTTTCCTGTCATAGGTATATAATGACATGCAACACGATAACGGCCTAAATTCAGAAAGATTTTAATATATAGGCTATTTACTTTAGAAGATAATAACTGTGCCATATATATAAATAAAAAATATGCTGATTTGTTAAAACCGCTACTGGGTAATGGTGAATGGGGATCATGGAGAATAAAACAAGAAAACATACTTAGTTATTCTGAATCTGCCGATATTGAAATTAAGGAAATATATTACAAAAATAATCAGATATCAGAATAGTCATCTGCACCATCTGTATATGATCCTGTGGCTAGGCATAAGACTGTTTATCTTAATGGATGTGGTGGTTCAGGCAAAACAACTCGTGCGATTAAATTATTCATGAACAACCATTCAAATATAATTGTTTTGACACCGACACATAAACTCGCCAGAGAAATAAAAGAACGAGGAGTAAAATCATGTACATATGATAGTTTCTTCAGATGGTGCGGAGACACATGGGCTCCTGAGCAAATGGGTGAAAAATATATACCTAAGTATATTATCTGGGACGAGGTAGAGACGGTATCGTTAGAAATATTAAAAATATTCCTTGAATGGTTATTGACTAAAAATACTGCTGTAATAATGTGTGGTGATCATGGTCAACCACCACCTTTCGTCGGTCAATCTCCGCATGAGTGGCTGAAATCATTTGTGGATTATTATGAAGAAATAAATGATGATCATAGAGCTATTGATGAACCTCTGAAAGAATTTGAAAGATTAATCAGACTACAACCAGATAGAATACAATGTGAGATAATGCGCAAAGGAATTCCAGAAACTCCTGTGAATGATTTTTGGAATTTATGGAGACCAAATGATTTAATAGTTGCGAGTAGAAAAATAGTTCGTGATGAACTGCAGGAGAAATTATTTCTGTTACATAAAGAAAAATTTTCAAATCTACCCGTACCATTGTGTTATCGCCCAGCAATTACTCGACGACAGAATATTGAAGTTGAAATTCCAGGAACAAATGAAAAACAAAATCTTGTATTGAATGATATTGTTTTAGTTAATGTTGATGTTGTTGAGAGCGCGTTGATCATGGACAAATCTCCATGGAAATTAGGATATGCTATAACAATTCATTCGTCACAAGGACTAACTATTACTGATACAAATATCTGGATTGTCGATGATAGAATCGAATGGTCAAATTTAGTTTATCTCGCAGTGTCTCGAGTTTATGCACAGAGTTATCATGAATTTTACAGAAAATAAAAATCAGACTGTTAGCAATGACATAATAAGAAAAAAAACGATTTGGTTATAAGCAATGTGATAAAAAAAATAATCGCGATTTTGATATTGATACTGAATTAATTATGACAATGACACTGAAACAACAACAGAACAATCATTGTGCAAGTTGAAACTGTAATATGCTATGGGAATATTCGAGAAATAATCCAAGACAGTTCACCGTAGACAGAATTAATAGTGATCTTGGTCATACACGTGATAATGTCATATTGACATGTCTTGAATGTAATCGACGTTGGGGTGCTAGTTTACAAAAGTGAACGCGGTTGTAATTGTGTGTCCTCAGGAATTACTTGCAATTGTTCACGTACAAATCCACTTGAGGAGCAGTTGAATCTAGTCTGTAGATTGCAGGTCTACCTGTGGATCTAACCACGCTAGAAATTGTATGTGTAGTCACACTCCAGATAGGATCAGTTGCTCTTTTTTTACCCCCCTTCGAGTTCACCAGGTTCATATAAATATTTTACAGTCACATTACCTAGTGCTGGTTGAGAGGAAGATTAACGTCGTTGTATTGGCATATATTTCTTTGTAATTGCATTAGCAGGCTTCATAGAAGATGCACGAGTAATTTCATTATTTAACACAGCTATCACACTTGGTAATCTTACAACCCATTCACGAGATCTCTCTCCGGACTTAAAAGTCAGTGGGTATTTCCTTTGCATATTGATATCCAAATAACCGCTCAGCAAGTGTTCGATTAAGTCGTTCAACGATTGCCTGATCACGATGAATTTCAGTATGTCCTCGTCTGATTTTAACGTTATGTTTGTTCACCAAGAAATTCTTTACCAGGATCAACCTGTAATAGCTGTGGCCATCGCAAAGGTCCTCGTTGATAAATTCGTTCAAACGCAGATGCAACTTCAATTGCTGTCTTTGTTGACAGTGGTTCTGCTTCTTTATATCTGCTTGCAACGTCAACGACAGTTAAGGCGTATTTATATGTGCGTGATTGACGTCTACCAGTTTTAACAGCATCATGTGGCAAAAACAAAATATCTGCTTGATGAACTTCATTGAGAACGCTGACATCAAAATGTGCATACTGAATTGTTTTAGGTGGTGGTAGATAAATTTGCCATATTGCTGTCGTGCTAACCACGCTGCAGCAACAGCATGTGAGACTTTTGCTACTTCAGCAAGTTTACTAATCGCTGCTCTGCCTCTCCAATATCCTCTTGGGCTATAATAAATGGACACCATTATAATAGTCATATAATTATTTACCCAGCTCCTAGCATTATTTTACCTTTCATAGCAGATTTTACTAGAAAACTAGCGAGTTTTTCTCTGAGAGATTTATCAGGTATAGAATTTAACGCATGAATCAATTTCACATCTGCGAGATGCCGTTGTTGTAAATCTTTACTTTTATACGCAACATCATGAACATGACATGCTTGATCAATCTTATTTATTGGATACTCTCCAAGTCGCGGTTGATCTTGATCATCAAGTCGGATATCAAGTCGAGTTCCAGGACCACAATAATTATATCCAGGAAGATGTTTCTCACCAGGGTATTTAGCCCATGGAGCTCCTGGTAATTTCCCTAATGAAGCAGCGATATCTCCACCTTTGACTGACAAGTCAAGAGGAATAAATTTATATTTTTTTGTGCCACATTTTACACATTTGCCTGTAATTGTCTTTTATTTTTTGTTATTATCGTTGTCAATCCACTGGTATGGGTCGGTGCTCTGCATCTAACACAATATAAACTCATATTATTTATTATATGGATAGAATTGACTTCTCAGCGACACGAAAACAAGAACCAGTAAGGCACCATCCAGCACTACCAAATTCTATTAGAACGATTATAATAGGCCCATCTGGATCTGGTAAGACACAATTATTATTTAATCTAATAATGCGATGGCTAAAGTGGAATAAATTTTATTTAGTAGCACCATCTGTAGATGATCAACGATGTTATGAAGTACTTAAAGATTTTAATAAAAATGCAAAATTATTGGACGAAGACGGAAACGATATTATTGATTTTATCACCGACATTGATGGAGCTCCATCTGTAGATGACCTCGATGGATTTATTAATAACCTCGTAGTATATGATGATGTGATGCTGGACAAACAATCAAATCCAGCTTGGATATTTTCCAGAGGCAGACATAAAAATACTGACGTGATTTATGTTACTCGGCGATATACACAAATACCTAAAGTGATCAGAGATAACTGCAATATTTTAGTTGTGTTTAATGGAGTAGATAATTATGCTTTACAAAATATTTATTATACCTGGTGTTCAGGGGATATGGACATGATTAAGTTTAAAAACTTCTTTTCAAAAGCACAAGCTGTTCCGTTCGGATTTATTACGATAAATTTACATGACCCAAGATCCAGGTATCGTATAGGTCTGGATAAAATCTTTGGTTAATTACTACAGCAGCAGAGGAGGTGAACGACCAAAATTGAATGACCCGGCGAATAAACGAAACACACTATAAATAAAAAAAAAGAGTCGAAGATAAAGTAACGAGATAAGCTAACCAAATTAGAGAAAATCTCATGGTCAATTAGAGGTTTTGGTTTAACGTTGTATCGACCTTGATTTTTCATTTTCGTAGGAAGCTTTACTTTTTAGACAAACGACAATTCAGACAAGTGGTCTGTTCACCTCCTCTGCTGCTTGTAACAATCGAAGGTTGCATTATTAACACAAAATAACAGAGTAAAACAATATTTCCTTTAGCAACTTTGCAATCCATCTACACTTTATTTAGCGAAGTGCTCCGGCTTTTGAGCCCTCAGATTCGCAGATAGATAAAACAAGCTGTCGTTTTCCAGAAATTGATAAAGTGTTGGATATGTGTAATCCAAAATAAAATTAGAGAGTCGTACATTATTCATGAATGGAACATATATATTTAAATTTTTGGTCCGTTTGTTTCATAATTAATTAGTAATAAGTAGATAGTTTTCGCTTCTAATAATAATATAACATGCGATGCAAACTAATGAAGGTTACAAATGTTAATCATATAATTATTATTTTAAAATTGTATTTAATTTTTTCTCTAGCACATGTCCTAATGATAAAAGTTCTGAACAAACTTTAGTGGTTTTCCAAAATAAATCCAACACTGGAAGTGCTGATGTGCCTGTAATGGTCTATGTTGCACTGATGTGACAACAGTCTTTTATTTAATCACAATAATACAATCCAAGAATATATCCTTATTTGAATTTCACAATAAAACCAAGTCTCCTTTTCCAAGAATGTTATTTTTGAGTACTTTGCATTTTCAGAGAAGAATAACTTGATTTAAAAAATTTGAATAAATAAATTCCAGCCCAAATGAATTATTAGATACAATACTAATACAACTGATTCTGCTCAGATCTTACAGCACGAATGAATGATTTCTAGATAAACAAGATAATGTAGTCCTCTACCTACCTTAGGTCGCAATTAGAAGTTTTTAAAAACACTATTACCTAATGGAAAATTTCATTCTGGAAGGTTTGAAATGCTTATAATATAACATATTAGTATAATTAGAAATCAGTTACTAAAATTATAATATAAAATGGGGTAAATAACAGGTAAACCCGGCATTTCGTTGGGTATGCTCAATGTTCTGGACTCAGATTGAGATAAACATGTTCTTTACAAAACCAAAATCAATGATTCAGGTCAGGAAGAAAATGAACTTGTTTTTGGACAAGATGAAGTCCACAATATCATTATCTATAACATATCATGAAAAAACCTAACAAACAGGGATTTTGTTTTCAATACGATCGACTTTCTGTTCCAAACAAGGTTTGTCAGTTGCATTAACCACAAACTTATCTCCAGCTAAGATATTACCGAGTAATAAATGAATACACTCGATGGGTAAAGACAACAGTGCTGCAACTGTCAAGGGTCCTAAGCAAAAAATTTACAAATTAATGTAATCACAATAATAATTTGCTGAAATGTAACTACGAGAATATAACGGGTAACTTTATATTCCGGTCAGTTGAAGTGTATCGAATATATCAATAGATAAACCGGTAAGATCGAAAAGAATGTGATTGCATTTCGGTTGACTTACGACAAACATGCTACATCATTATTTTTTGAAGTTTACATTCGACACCATTTTTAATTGCGTCACAAATAATTTTGATCACGGTATAAACGTTGATGTTTTACAGCGGATCCATAATTATGGTCTACGGGGTGAGGGAGGTGTGTAGGCAAGAAGCAAAGAGATTTTGCTTTGAAACCGCTATTGAAAGCCCATGGATGCTATTGATAGCCCATGGACTAACCACCCAGAATCTACAGAGATCCTGCATATTTGGGACAGCAGCAGGCAGGGTGAACAGACCACTTGCCTGAATTGTCATTTGTCTAAAACATAAGGTTCCTACGAAGGCTGAAAAAACAATGTCAATAATTATAAACCAAAGCTTCTAACCGAGATTATTTCCGTACGGTTAAAAACGAATAATAAATCGTTTGGGTTAGTTATTTTTGTTATTTTATTTTTGACTTTTTGTTTTTAGATTTTTATGCTACTCGTTTTTATGCTACTCGTTTACTCGCCAGGTCACTCAATTTTGGTTGTCCACCCTGCCTGCTGCTATAAATTAAACAACTATTATAAATATTATCAATAATGAATATTGGAGAACCACATTCAGCTAAATTAGCTCGAGAGCGATTAGCGGCAATTAAAAAATATTTACCTGTCCGTGATTCTGTCAGGCAACAGCTACAAGAACGTCAGGAATCTCAAGTTGAATTTGAAGAGGATACAAAACAATTATTTAAACCTATCACAGAAACCACTAAAGGTCTTCTTCCTACGTTAGAGAAAACCGCTGAAGCAACTGGAAAAATAGCAGAAAGAACAAAACAGACAAAAAGGATTTTACGGGGACTTTCAGCTGAAATAGCTGCGGCTCAACCACAATTACAAGAAGAAGTACAACAAGTACTTGAGGGCATTGACAAAGTTCGTGAGGAGGTCGGTGACGTAATGGATCTTGTTACGCCAAAACCAAAATCAAAACCAGCCCAATTAACCGAATATGGTCGTAGACTACTTAAAGAAAACGCTGTTGCGGTCGCTGCAACAGGATATTTACAACGTGATAAATTATTAGATCCAGACACCGCTAATGTTTCTGAAAAAATTGGGTTCCTTTTATATTTCGACAATCTCGTGGTATATCTAAAATCACCGATAAACATAAAGATGATTTTAATACTTTTATGAGACAAGTCGAAGAGGCTAAAGAAGATCCATTATTTGGAGATATACCATCACCAAAAAAATTAATGTCCATACAATCTCCAAAATCACGAATACCATTACCACAATCTTCAAAACAACAGAAACCAAGCAAAAAGGAAAAGGAGAAAGAAGAATATCAAGATCCTGGCGCAACTGGAAGTGGATTTACTAATCAGGGAAGTGGTCTTATTACTTGTCCTAATAACGTCCTTGCCGATGTTGATCGATTAGAAATACTCATCGGAGGAAAACGAGCTGGTAATAACTCTCCAGAAATAATTAATGAAGCAGCTGTTATTTGTAAACGATTATTTACAGGCAGTATCATGGATATTGATGTGTATCGGTCTCTCATTAATGAAATTGCTAACGATTATTACAGTGACTGAGTATGTAATTAAATATAATGATTAAAATAAAATGATCGTGTATATTAATCAATATAGACGTACTATGAGAACTATAGATCAACAGGTATATAAAGCGACATGCGAAGATAAAATAGGTGATGTTGTTCAGTGTTTATTTAGAATAATATCCCCGAAAAAAGTAATACCTATTGCAAAACTATTTGGAATAAGGTTTATTAATGCTATTAGTAAATTATTTTTGGTAATCAGCGATAGATTAGCGGAATTATCATATCGATTAGTATATAATTAAATACAATTACTATAATAAAATGATCGTACATAGTACTCAACGTGGACCTACCATGGTCAGGGTAATAAATTCACGATTACCAGTATACAAAACAACCTACGGAGATGGACTAGGTGATGTTGTTCAGGGTCTATTTAGAAGGATAGCCCCAAAAGCAATACCGATTGCAAAGCAACTGGGAATGAAAGCTATTGATGTTGTTCGTGAAAAAGGTATTGGTGCTGTTGGTAATTTTGCTAGTAAAACATTCTCAGCAATCAAGGATAGACTAGCACGATTAATACGACGAAAACCTCAACCAGTAAAATTACCCAGTACTGAAGTAATGCCTGCAAATGTCAGTAAAATAATAAATCAAGCTGCGAATCAAAAACTAGCAGAGTTGGCTAGTGTACCAATGTCAGAAAAAGAAAAAAATATAACCGCTAGTCTGATAGCAGGAAGTGGTCTTCGTTTTAGACGATAGTAAATATAATAAAGATGTTCAAACGTATATCTGATCCCGCATTCGACGTGGACGCACCAGTACTCAAAGATGAGTCTGTGCGTGATTATCAGTATTATTCTTATGATGCACGAATTCCAGATCAGCGTGGACGAATTGAACTGCAAGTTCATGATACAAGCAGATATTTCTTACCCGCTGAGGCGTTTATTGAGGTAGAAGTTGAAATTTTTTAAATATCGCTAATCCTGCATTACCAGTAGCATATGGAGCTAATGTTATTGTTGGTTTTGTTAATAATGGTATTATGGCGTTCTTTGACAGCGCTACGTACATGATTGACGGAAAAAATATTGAATCTATTCAGAAAGACGTTGATGTTGCTACAACAATATTGGGTTTAGCAAGATACAGCGACGATTATTCAAGATCGGCTGGCCCGTCAATGATGTTTGCAAAGGATACAACTGATTTTCCAGGAAGTAGAAACGTAACCATGGGTGATGTAAGAAATGCCGCAGGAGACAACCCTACCCCTGCAGTAATATCAATGAATGCAAATTTTAACTTAGGATTTGCAGTACGTAAATCAATGTTAAAAGGTGATAGGAGAGCATTTTCATGTGCAATTCCACTTTCACATATATTTGGATTCTGTAGAAATGTCAGAAAAGTCATTTTTGGAGCTAAGCACACAGTTGTACTTGTGCGAAAAGCCACTGATAATGATGCAATCTGGCGACCTGGTGCAGTTGATGCTGGTAGAGTAATTCTTACGAAGCTTTCATTGTGGATGCCGGTGATGACTCCAACAATATCTGAAGAAGATCGGTTACTATCTTTGATGAGTCAAGGTGGTGAATCAATGTTATCATGGTTGACAACGACCACAGATGCTATCCAGAGTAATATTAATGGTTTATTTACATGGCAAATAGCGTCACAGCAAGGTGTTTCTGCACCAAGACATATATTTATTGCGCTTCAAAATGCTGCACGAGTAAACGATCAAGATGAAAGTATTATGATATTTGACAAACTTGGTGTTTCTGAAGTTTCTTTAAGGATAAATGGACATCAAGAACCATCTGAGGATATATTGTTGAATTTCGATCAAAATCATGTAGCACGTGCATATCATCGATTAATGACATTCATGGGGCGTGATCAAAATATTGATACTGGTTTACAAATATCACAGTTAGATTTTACAACATTATATCCGATTTATTACTTTTCGCTCGAACATTTAGATTTAACCAGACAATCTGTAGTCGATATATATTTTCGAGCTCATGTTAATAGATATCTTGGAGCTGTTGCCAATTACAGAGCAATCGCTGTTATACTCAGCGATAAATCAATGTTACTTGAAGGTGTTGGTGGACGAATGAGAGTTGTTGATGCTCCAGTAGAAAACATGTAATTAGATCGCTCATAATATTATAATGTCATATAATCACGTTAGTGTCAGTCTGACTCCTGGTCAGATTAAAAGGCTACAATCAGCATCAAAAAATAACTGTGGAATAAAAATATCGCTAAAGAAAGAACAGATGAGCGGTGCAAATATATTATCGTTGCCGGCGTCAGTTTAGAAACTTCAATGAAGCCAAAAAATCAAATAAAGGTATAAAACTTAATCTTTCTGCGGGTGCCATTAAAGACATCGCTAAGACGGGTGGTATATTTCCACTTCTTGCAGCTATACCAGCATTAATAGCCGCTGCAGCTCCGGCTGTTGCAAAAGCAGCTGATTAGGTGCCGTTGGAACCGCTGCTGGAATGGCATTAAAGAAAGCAACGGGTCAGGGAATCATGCACGCAGAAAGCTTAAAAAAAAGATCACGGGCAAAACAACACGGAAGACGTCTAAGGGCACCAAACGTGCCACAGCCGGGCCGTCTAAGATTATCAGGCCCAGCATACGGTCGCGGTCTAAGATTGCCAGGGACTCCACATTCGTGGTACGGAAAAGGCCTAAGATTACCAGGGACAGTTCAATGATTCTGCCTATGTCCAATTTTGATTTACTCGATGCTGCTAAAAAAATTAAAAATAAAAAATTTCAGAGGTGTTTTTATGCGTGATCAATTACCAAAAAAAAAACAAATAATATTGAAACTGGTATTATTAATCTCGATAAAAACTCTGGACCAAGCACACACTGGGTTGGAGATGCAATTGATCCACGTGGAATTATTTATTTTGATTCATATGGATTAGCACCACTGATGGAATTCTTAAAGTATGTTAGCGGTTATCAAAGTATTCCAATCTGGTATTCAACGTTACCAACACAAACATTAACTGATCCACCAATATGTGGTCGTGAAGTACTTAACGTACTTGATGCTGTATCAAAACCAGCAAACCCACCTCATAAAGTCGTGCATGAATATACCACGTTGTCTCATTTAAACAGATATCAATAAATATAATGGTAGATATTTACGGAAGATCTTCTCGTGGTAAAGCTCAGCAGCAGGGTGATTTATCTAAATACGCAACTCTCGATCAACTTAGAAATGAGATTGATGATTTATTAAACATAACCAGTGTTGATCAAAATGAAGTAATTGTTTTTCACGATAAAGAAGGACGATTAAAAACTAGTAATATACAACTGCCAGATGTACTTATACGAGTTCCTAATGCGGTTGTTAATAATATCGTTACTTTTACTGATCAAGGTAAAATACAAGATTCCGGTACGTCAGTCAGCGATTATATTAAGAAAGCTGGTGATTCGTTCACGGATCACATTATCATGAATCAAAATAAAATTATAGGCCTTGGAAACCCAGTCGCAGATACAGACGCTGCAACAAAGAAATATGTCGACGATCAAGAATCTAAGTACGTATTAGCCAACAGCGGTATAATGCGTGCATTTCTCAACATGAATAATAATGGTATTAATAATCTTAGAACACCAGAATTAGATTTTGATGCTGCAACAAAAAAATACGTCGATGATAAGGAAATTCCTATGACAACTTCGCTTAAAACAATCAATGACGAAATGACTACACTCAATAATACTTTTTCTAGACATGTAGAAACGTTCTTAAATTTTTGTAGAAATATAAACAAAACCATTAAAGATTTTTTGGGGGAACAACCAACCGTTGACATAAAACTCTCCGACGTTAACATGAAACTCAACGATATTGTCAGTGGAATACCTAATATTGTTCAAAAACTAATCTGATTACAATTCCACACAGACAAATTAAAAATATCGTATATACAGTAGTATCAGGATTAACAACATGGTCACAGCAAAATAACACTATCAAATATACCGCGGAGGTTACTGGTGTGTATAGACTGTCTATCTTTAGTTCTGCAAAGTTTAAAATTTATACTACAACATTTCCGTGGTGTCATTCAACCGATGCTTTTTCTGGAGTTGTATCTATAGTGTTAAATAAAGATGCTGAAGAAATATTTTTACTGGAAGCAGATGATCAAACAATAATCGCAACGTCTTACTGGTGGTGTTTGGAATTTGTAGCTGAAACACCACAATTAGTCACTTAACGTCATTGTATAATGAATCAAAACCAAGGACCTCAGTCCTACATCGACGTTCAACGTCTCAGATATAATCAAGTGTGTAAATGTCAGACTGAATTAAAAAATATAATCGACGATTATACAGTAAAAGTAAAAAAATATCGCAGACGTATGGTTGTTATTGATATAATTGTTTACTCAGTTTCCGCTATTGTTGCTGGGGTCGGATTATTATTATCAACAATAACAATGACGGCGCCTGCAGTTGTAACAATTGTCGTTTCAACTTCAACGACTATCGCAGGCGTTCTCAGTATTATAGCTAAGAAGATATCCGCATGTACAAATACTAAATTACACGAGTATATAATAAAATCATATACAGCAACAACAGCCTATTCTAAATTATCCTCGTATATTTCCTTGTACCTCAGTGATGGTAAAATATCTGATGAGGAGTTCGCAACGATAATAAAAACCTATGATGAAGCATTCAGAATCGCTGACAAAGTCACTCACAATAACCAAGGCGAATTAAATAATAACAATAATAATAATGACTGACTCAAGAGAGCTACTTCAGCAGATCGTCACTAATACAACCCCGTCAAAAACTACGATGATCTCATTAAGTTCGACCAATCCTGAGTTTAGCGTTAACTTTCCAACCGCAATTCCAGCAAAGGAAATAGCCCTAGCACAATTGCGAGTTTATTATAGCTGGCCAAATATTAGATCAAAACCATTTGGTGGACTACAGCCAAATAATTCGCTGGTATTCGCTAATAAGAATAAGCCTGATGGAACTCCTGATTGGCAAGTAGTTAGTATTTCAATGGGCAGTTATCAAATAGAACAGATTAATGATGAGTTTCAACGTAGAATTAAATCTATTACGGGAAAAGAATCAAAAATAGCAATTACTGTTTACGAACCAACACTATCAGCGGTGATTGAAATAAATTCCCCTGATTATTCTGTAGATATTTATCAAAGTTCGATTAGATCAGTATTAGGATGGCCTGAAGTTGAACCAGTTTATCAAGAACCACCAGAACCACAACGATCTGATTTCGTTATAGATGTTGAAAAATTTATAAAACTTCCAGAATATCGAAAAACTTATCCATTTATAGAGAGTCCGGATGCTTATCGTGGTTATACACAGTATACTCATTTTGTAAATTTCATTCAGGGTAAGAAAGGTACAAGAATAGCAACAATTAACATTGAAGAAATGAACTCAAAATCAAGACCAATTAAATCTGAACATGGACGTGTACTTAATGATCTAAGAAATTTATTTTCCAGCATCAGCACTTCCTACAACGATGATTTAAAAAATCAAATAATTGAAACAATACAACATTTGAATCAAGTTGCATCAGATTTAGAATATGTAAATAAGGCTATCGTTGACAGAGAAAAAACATTAAACGCACCGGCAGATAGATTTCTTAATACTTACGTAGTTAATGAAGACAGCCCAATTCAACGTGTAAGTTATAAACGTTTATTTAAAACAGTGTTTCTTAAACATTATGGAATTACAGAAGAACAGCTACCAACATTTGTAATTTCGGGATTTAACTCTGAAGAGCTAAAGAAATCAGTTAATGATCTTATTGATGAACATTTTAAAAGAATATGTGATTCATGGAAAAAATTAATACCTACACCAACCATTCTTAAATATAATAATGATCCACATGGTGGAGGCCGCCATATCTCACCTGGCATTGTTAATATAACATCAACGATCGCGGTCAATCTAGTATGTGACGTAATTGATGACAGCTATCAAGTAGATCTTGAAAAATCCACTCAAGTTCAACAAGGGTATATATTATATTCATTTAGTCCTCAAGTGCCGCCCGGGTGGTTAATTGTATCTGAGCCAATTAATCCAGTCTATCTACGTGTACATAATCCATTATTGTCAAGAATAAATTTCAAACTTACTGACCAGACAGGATACATTTTGGATTTAAGACAAAAATCACTCAATATTAATCTATATATACGCTCGTAGACCGTCCGATAATCAGGGGAAAAAATATACTGATTCTGAAATAATCAGAATTTTATTAATCAGATGGGTAAAATTGTACTCTAATTCATGAAATTATTAAAAAAACATAAAAAGTGCTGGGGTTTTTGCCCTCGATAAAATCAGAAATTTAACAGAAAAAATTATCAAAAATAGGGTAGATTTATGAAAAAAGTGGACAAAATTCAATTAAACAAAAAATATTTATTAGATTTTGTTAAAACCCCTGGGGGTTTTTGCCCTCGATAAATCAAAAAATTCGTCAAAAAATATAGTTTTTACCCTTGGGGTTTTTGCCCTCGATAAATCAGAAATTTGACAGAAAAACATAAAAAGTGCTGGGGTGTTTGCCCTCGATAAAACAGAAAAATAAGTAAAATTTAATTTTTTTCAGAAATATATTATAAGATCAATTTTTCTCTTAAATAACGTTAATTTGAGAAGATCAAACATGATAAATTTCAACATATATAATGATTCTAAGTGTTTTGGCGGGTAAAATGGTACTCTGTTTCATGAAATAATCAGAATTTTCTTAATCTGATGGGTTAAATGGTACTATTGTTAATGAAATGGTCATAAATTTCTTTATCTGATGGGCAGTTTACTAATCAAAATCATTAAAAATCTGAATAATAATCAATTCCTATGATTAAAGCAATTGTACATATAATGAAGCGAGATAACTCTGTCCCCTCTCTCTGCAGAGCAAATTAAACGATTATTTCCCTTACTACTACGTTTGATTTATAGGCAACGAATACATTTTGTTTTTCGTTAATTATTTAATGATTTATTTGTTCTCTGTAAGCAATTAGTTGTTAGTAAAGCATCAATTTGTAACAGAGAGGAATATTGATGCATCTTAACCTTAAATTCACGTCGGTTTATATACAAGTGCGTAGAGTTATTTTTAGCTCTAACACATGTATTTTGACCTTAACGAACGATAACTCATACATGCTATTATTTTATGAATTATGTTTGAAAAATTGAAGTAAATTCACGCTACTGTTCTACAATAACTGATTTTATTCTGTTAGTAATACAAGTCCAGAGTAATCACATGTGAGACAGTGCAAATAGTTTTATATACTTAAATTTAACTATATATTGATAAGAGAGCGATGGCCGAGGTGGTAAGGCGTTTGGACGTAGATCGAAGTTCTGCAGACCCTCGCGTGTTCGAGTCTCCAAAAATGCTAAAGATATATTATCTTGCATTCAGCGACGGATGCTATTAATTGGGGGAACCCGGAGAATTTCCTCGAAATCCAACAGACAAAATACACTCTCCCACCATGTTACCACGTGGTGGGTGTACTTTTGCATTCCCGGGGTTTCTATGGGGGGAGAGTGTACAAAATCTGTTGGACGTAGACAAGATTCCCTCGTCATCACCATTGTATATATTCATATTCATACAATCATACAATTATATATTCATTAGGATAAGTTTATGTTTGTGCTGTCTGCAAAAATCAAAATCATAATCATATATTCATTAGGATAAGTTTATGTGTTTGTGCCGTCCGCAAAAAATATAATCAAAATCATAATCATCACCATTTGTATATATTCATGTTCATACAATTATATATTCATTAGGATAAGTTTATGTGTTTCGTCTAATTCCGAATATCCTCTGAGCTTTCTAGGATGTTGTTTGACAACCTAGGGGTTCACATGGGGATTGTGTGTTTCGTCTAATTTCGAATATCCTCTGAGCTTTCTAGGATGTTGTTTGAGAACCTAGGGGTTCACATGGGGATATTTCAATTGCCCCTGAGCTTGCTAGAATGTTGTTTGACAATCTAGGAGCTCATATGGGGTTGTCTTGTGATTATATGTTTTGTAAATATTTTTTATATTGAAGAAATAATTATTATATAATGAACCAAGAAAATATTAATGCTATTATTTCCGCTATTAAAAAATTAAAACATGACGGAATAAATCTCTCTGATAATCTCGATCCTGAGAAAATATGCGATTATGAAATATTAAAACAACGAAAATTTGAAAATAAATACACATTACCATCCAATTATAAATTCGTAAAATTAATTTATCAGTCTATGTTAGAATCCTTGGCAATGGTAAATGACAAACAGGTAAAACTGTTTGCGCCTCTTGCACGTTCGATCGAAAATATCAGATCCGAACTATCTCGTGAATACGAGAAAAAGAAGATTGTGGACAATCGTGTAATGCAATTGAGAAAAATTATGTTATTTGATTCTGTCAATGACACAGAGTGAAAGTGTCAGGAATAATTAACAGAACTATACAGTAAAAAAAAATATTTATTTATTCTGTTTTTTTTTTTTTGTTAGGTTTTTTTAGGTTAGGAAGACAGAGTTAGATATATTCAAATATTATCGACTGATTATATTTTATTGAAAATGCAGATTTGTATATTTTATTTGCGACAAATTGTACCGATTGTGGATGTATGCTAAAATATTTGGCAGCTGCATTTATTGATGGAAAAGTTATTTCTTGGCCTGTTTCTGTATTTACGGATTTAATAGATCTTCTTGCAAACTTTTTACACCTTCCTGTATTTCCACGTGCAGAATTCTGACTCTGTGTAATAGCTTGCAGGTTAGATAAATGATTATTTTTGGGATCTCCATCAATGTGATCAACTACAAGTCCATTTTTAACGATTTCACGAAAACATTCGTGTATGAATATATGTGATAAATAATTTTTATTTCCAGCACGGAATCTAAAATAACCTTTATTATTAATACTACCGACTGGGTTTTTTTATTTACAGTGCCCGATTACACCCTCTAGAGACGCCTCATAATTTTTTATTATGGGATGCTCCACAAATTCGTGTTTCTCATAGTACTCAATTGTCAATTTTCTTATAATATCATTGTCGATCATTTTATCATGAATCTGATTTGTTTGATTCATTATATATAAATTACATTTGTTTAAATCATTATTTGTTTGATTCATTATATAATCATTGTCAATATCATTATTTGTCTGATTCATTTTATATATATATTATTTGTTTAAATCGCTATTTTGAGAATCTGGCCAAATAATCTTCTGCTGATTTTATAGGAGATTCCCCCGACGTTTTCTTATCGTAATATCGTTTTAATTCCCTGTATTTTTTCCGTCGCATTTTAAACACAGCTGAGTTTTTCCTCTTACTCCAATACCGCATTGAATACATGGTATTGGTCCTGTACTCCCATTTTTGATGCTTTGCATATGATATCCGCAATATTCGTTTACACACGATTTATTACAAGAAATAGTATGTCCGATTTTAAGCCAGGCACATTTGTTCTTTGTTTCAATCATTATTATGTACTAAAATTTCAATCTGAATATTTGCCTTAATTATAATGGATAATAAATTATCAGCAATTGAACCTTCCGCAGTCTCAGCGGGACCCAGATTTGATCTTGACAGACTATCAGAATATAAATTTAGTGCTTTGATGCAAGATCTAGCTTTAACTTGAAGCAAAGAAGGATTTTTGTAATAGTGGTGCTGCTCATGTATGGTCAACATTCAGAATCAGAAATGTTACTAATATAATGAATGACAAACGAGGAAAAGCAATTATTAATCACCTTGATGATCAAAAATATTTTATTTTAATAAAATTTATTGTAAGGACAGAAGAAGATACTTGGATTATTCGTGGCAAGCGTGATCCAGTACGAGTGCAATCGGGAAATAATATTGTTTTATTAGACAAAAATTCCAAACCAGGAATATTGACCGGTGTTGATAAACCGTATTATGAACGCGCATATCCCGTTACTGCGGTTGTATATGCAATATATCCGCTGAATAATAAACCTGACGTTGGGGATCTCAAACCGATGAGACTCTCAGAGTCAAGAATAAACTGCGTGGCTGAACGGGTAACAGAACACTTTACAAACGCGATACGTGGCAATGGTTTTACAGATTTACGACGTAAAAAAATAAATACGTGGGCAGAATCAGTTAAAGATACTGAAGCATCTATTAAAGATGTTGCTGAGTTGGGAAAGCTATTTAAATTTCCAATAACAGTGAAGACGTTAACCGGAGAGATTTTATATAAATCGAAATATGAATCAAGAGGAGCTTCGATAGATATTATTGATCATAATGCACATGCATGGACTAATGCTGTAAAAATATTTCCACGAGACAGAACGGTTAAATTTTATGATGGTTATTTCAAAGTTCAGAATATGATTATTATGATCAGTTTGTACGGCCTAATGGTGATATTTATCGTACAGAATCTCTTAATGTAGAAATGGAACATCTTGCGCTGAAATATACTTCTGACGATGTCAAAGTTAGACAATTATTAAATAATTGTTTTACTGTTCCATCTGTAGCAGCTCATTTCGCTCAGGAGAAAAATTTATGGAAACCAACACGATCGGAATTTCTTGAAGATATCCATAAAAGCTGCGTAGAATATGGACACGGTGGATTATGGAATACTACATATGATTATAACGACGTTATATCCGTTGATATGGTAGCATGTTATCCTGGGAGTTTTCTTGGATACGGAGAATGTTCTGAATACTTTAAGAGATTTGGACATCCATCACATGAGATAACCAGAGTTGCGATAAACGGACCATTACCAGATTTTGACTTAACCGGATTCGCATATATAGAATCATTTAAGTTTGCAGAAAATCTCCATCCGATTAATTATGTTTGGTTTGGAAGACATTTTTCAGAAAAATGTTGGGTTCCAATAGTATTATTACGATATATGCTTGATGTTGGAATTTTAATATCTTTACAGGTGAGTGAAGCAATTATATCGTATCGGTTGCAAAAGCAAATTTGGTTACCAAACCCGGATAGATTTAATATTGATGATGCCAGGAAAGAATTTCCTAATCTCAACGAAGATGACATTAATAATATACGTAAATGCGATGAGAAACTTGCAAAAGATCTTGGCAGAAAGATAATTGGTAAATTTACTCAAGGAGGAGCATATGATCATAAACGACACTGTACAAGACTGATTATGGACGATGCTGAACTCGATTTTATAAATCGGAGTAATGCTTATTTATCAGACGGAACCAAACTAGGCACAATTGTGAGCTATCTTGATGGTGACTCACCGCAATTTACTCATTTAAGATCATCGATGTTGGCATATGTTTCGATAAATCTACTGTCTATGATAAATAGATTTTCTTGTTACGCTGTCAGAGTCGCCACGGATTCGTTCTACATAAATAAAAAATATACAGATTTATTAAAACCGCTACTTGGTAATGGTGAATGGGGACCATGGAGAATAAAACAAGAAAATATACTTAGTTATTCTGAATCTGCTGACGTTGAAATTAAGGAAATATATTACAAAAATAATAATCAAGCATCAAAGTCATCAGCACCATCTGTATATGATCCTGTGGCTAGACATAAAACTGTTTATCTTAACAGATGCGGTGGTTCAGGTAAAACAACACGTGTGATTAAATCATTCATGAATAATAATTTAGATATGATTGTTTTAAAACCGACACATAAATTAGCAAGGGAAATAAAAGAACGAGGAGTAAAATCATGTACATATCATAGTTTCTTTAGATGGTGTGGAGACACATGGACTCTTGAATGGGTGAGAAATATATACCTAAATATATTATATGGGACGAGGTAGACACGGTGTCGTTAGAAATATTAAAAACATTTCTTGATTGGTTATTGACAAAAAATACTGCTGTAATAATGTGTGGCGATCATGGTCAACCACCACCCTTTATTGGACAGTCTCCACATGAATGGCTGAAGAATAATGTAGATTATTATGAAGAAATAAACGATGACCATAGAGCTATTGATGAACCGCTGAAAGAACTTAAAAGGTTAATCAGACTACAGCCAGATAAAATACAATGTGAGATAATGCGTAAAGTAATTCCAGAGACTACAATGAATGATTTTCTGAGTTTATGGTATCCCGCTGATTTAATAGTTGCAAGTAGAAAGATAGTTCGTGACGAACTACAGGAAAAATTATTTCTGTTACATAAAGAAAAGTTTTCAGATCTACCTGTACCATTATGTTATCGCCCAGCAGATACTCGACGACAGAATATTGATGTTGAAATTCCTGGTGGTGGAATACAGAATCTTGTCTTGAATGATATTGTTTTAGTCGATATTAATGTTGTTGAGAATGCGCTGAGTATGAATAAATCACCGTGGACGTTAGGATATGCTATAACGATCCACTCTTCACAGGGGTTAACAATATCAGATACAAATATCTGGATTATAGATGATCGAATCGAATGGTCAAATTTAGTCTATCTCGCAGTTTCTCGAGTCAGAAGAATATATCAACTACATAGGGTTATTATGAATTTTACAGAAAATAATAATCAAACTGTTAGCAATGACGTAATAAGAAAAAAACTATCTGGTTATAAGCAATGTGACAAAAAAATAAGCGTGACTTTGATATTGATACTGAATTTATTATAACACTAAAACAACGACAGAATAATCATTGTGCAAGCTGTAACTATAATATGTTATGGCAATATTCGAATAATAATCCAAGACAATTTACCGTAGACAGAATTAATAGTGATTTTGGTCATACACGTAATAATGTGATGCTAACCTGTCTTGAATGCAATCAACGTAGAAGTTCTGGTTATGTAATTGTATGTGGTGGTAATTCTGTGTCTTTAGGAATTACTTGTAATTGTTCACGTACAAATCCACGTTGAGGAGCAGTAGAATCTAGTCTGTAGATTGGAGGTCTACCAGTGGATCTTACCACGCTAGAAATTGTATGTGTAGTCACGCTCCAGATAGGATCAGTTGCTCATTTTTTACCACCTTCAAGTTCACCAGGTTCATATAAATATCTTACAGTTACATTACCTAATACTGGTTGAGAGAAAAATTCACGGCCTTGTCCGTAGCCATCGCTACGGGGTATATATTTTTTTTGTAATCGCATTAGAAGGTTTCATGGAAGTTGAACGAGTAATTTCGTTATTTAACGCAGCTATCACACCTGGTAATCTTGCAACCCATTCACGAGATCTCTCACCGGACTTAAAGTCAGTAGATATTTCCTTTGCATATTGGTATCCAAATAACCGCTCAGCAAGTGTTCGATTAAATCGTTCAACGATTGCCTGATCACGATGAATTTCAGTATGTCCTGGTCTGATTTTAATATTATGCTTTTTCATCAACGATAATACCGCACCAAGAAATTCTTTGCCAGGATCAACCTGTAATAGCTGTGGCCATCGTAGACCACCACGTTGATAAATTCGCTCAAACGCAGATGCAACTTCAGATGCTGTCTTTGTTGATAATGGTTCCACTTCTTTATATCTACTTGCAACATCAACGACAGTTAATGCGTATTTGTACGTGCGTGATTGACGTATGCCAAATTTAATGGTGTCATGTGGTAAAAAATAAAATATCTACTTGATGAACTTC
Organism: Megalonaias nervosa; assembly: GCA_016617855.1. Lineage (NCBI taxonomy): Eukaryota > Metazoa > Mollusca > Bivalvia > Unionida > Unionidae > Megalonaias > Megalonaias nervosa. The sequence goes on from JAECUM010027625.1 coordinate 50,719, forward strand.
ATTAGGGACGCTGACATCAAAATGTGCGTACTGAATTTTTTTAGGTGGTGGTAGATAAATTTGCCATATTGCCTGTCGTGCTAACCACGCTGCAGCAACAGAACGTGAAGCTTTTGCTGCTTCAGATAATTTAGTAATCGCTGATCTACCTCTCCAATATCCTCTTGGGCTATAATAAACAGACTCCATTATAATAGTTATATAATTAATTACCAGCCCCTAACATTATTTTACCTTTCATGGCAGATTTTACTAGAAAACTATCGAGTTTTTCTCTCAGAGATTTATTGGGTATAGAATTTAACGCATGAATTAATTTTACATCTGCGAGATGTCGTTGTTGTAAATCTTTACTTTTATGCGCAACGTCATGAACATGACACGCTTGATCAATCTTATTTATTGGATACTCTTCTGGTCTTGGTTGATTTTGATTATCAAGTCGGATATCAAGTCGAGTTCCAGGACCACAATAATTATATCCAGGAAGGTATTTCTCACCAGGGTATTTAGCCCATGGAGTTCCTGGCAATTTTCCCTAATGAAGCGTCGATATCTCCACCTGTCTTTGTTCCTGACTTAGTCATGGAGACAAATTTGTATTTCTTCGTGCCACATTTTACACATTTGCCTGTCAGAGCACGTCGTTTAATCTTCGTTGTTTCCTTGTTAATTCAGCAGTGGGCGTAGGAATTTTACACCGAACACAATATTGACTCATATTATTTACTGTATGGATATAATTGACTTTTCTGCGACACAAAAACAGGAACCAGTAAAACACCATCCAGCGCTACCGAATTCTATCAGAATGATTATAATAGGTCCATCTGGATCTGGTAAGACACAATTATTACTTAATCTGATAATGCGATGGCTAAAGTGGGATAAATTATATTTGGTAGCACCATCTGCAGATGATCAACGGTGTTACGAACTACTTAAAGATTTTAATGAAAATGCAAAATTGCTGAATGAAGACGGTAATGATGTTGTTGACTTTATTACCGATATTGATGAAGCCCCATCTGTAGATGACCTAGATGGATTTATTAATAATTTAGTGGTATACGATGACGTTATGCTGGACAGACAATCAAATCCAGCTAGAATATTTTCTCGAGGTAGACATAAAAATACTGACGTTATTTATGTTACACGACGATATACACAAATACCTAAAGTGATCAGAGATAACTGCAATATTTTAGTCGTGTTTAATGAAGTAGATAATTATACCTTACAAAATATTTATTAGACTTGGTGTTCAGGGGATATGGATATGATACAATTTAAAAACTTCTTTTCAAAAGCACAAGATATTCCGTTCGGATTTATTACAATAAATTTACATGACCCAAGATCCAGATATCGTATAGGTCTGGATAAAATCTTTGGTTAATTATAGCAGCAGGCAGGGTGGACAACCAAAATTGAGTGACCCGACGAGTAAACGAGTAGCATAAAAATCTAAAAACAAAAAGTCAAAAATAAAATAACAAATATAACTAACCCAAACGATTTATTATTCGTTTTTAACCGTACGGAAATAATCTCGGTTAGAGGCTTTGGTTTATAATTATTGACATTGTTTTTTCAGCCTTCGTAGGAACCTTATGTTTTAGACAAATGACAATTCAGGCAAGTGGTCTGTTCACCCTGCCTGCTGCTGGGACTAACCATTTAATTTGTGAGGGTGGAGAGGGGCTGTTGGTTTGTTTTAAACAAATTATCAAATGGATTAAAAAGTTCTCTCGTTGATTTATCATGACAACTTATTAGAACCTATTCATTACCTGAAAGTAAAAGAAAGTAATCCAGACTCGAAACGGACCCACCCCAATCTCCAAAATTAAATAACCAGTCATCAGTAGCTCTTTTAAAACTTACAACGTTCAGAAGATGTGTGTCCATTACTCTATAGTTTAAACAAGATGAGTTCTTCATAATGACTGCACGCTTTGAAATTTCATAAAATTATATTTTGATGGGTTTGTTTTGATATTTAAATTTCAAAAAGGTCTTAAATTTGGATAATATAACACACTTTCTACTTACATCGACAATTAATGCTTTCCTTTTGAGAATGAACCAAGGACACTAAATCTTAAAGGCGTTGAAAAGGACCCAAGTCATTTAGAATCTTCATGAATTTATGAAATATGTATTAACAGAACTTACTCATAATCATTCATTTTTGCCAAAGTATGCTGTAACAGCTTTAAAAAAGAATAGAAAAACTTGATGGTCTACCACGATGTTGCAGAGCCATAACTTTATTAGTTTGTTTTGACTACGTGAGATTATGCACTTTCCGACTGTTCTACAAAGATGCAGTTAAAATATAGCATCAAGTTATAGTCTGAGCGTTTGTGACTAGTGTGGTTCATAAACCATCTATTCGTGACTAATCAGAGTTGGCGGTGTGACTGTTTCCATATAACCATCCTAGAAGGAGGATAATTTTGTACTTTTTTACGAACGTATTTACCAGTTCTCTCAATGTCTCTAATAACCAGTTTAAGCTGAATTTCGTTGTTAATAGGGATGATTCAATCAATGTTAATAGGGATGATTCAATCTGAATGTATATATTTCTACAGCAAACGTACAGAATGAAGAGGAACAGAGGAAAGAAAAAGTCTGCCTCATGTTCACTTGCCTGAAAAATGAGCTCGCCTGATTTTTAGTATGTCATTCGTCCCGTGCATGCTTTATGATCTAGTAAAACTGACATTTGCTAAAGTAACGTTTAGACAGTGTTTTGACAGGGAGCACTATTCATTTTAGTCTTTATTTGGAGGTTAATTTTGCTGGCGTTGCCACTCTTTTTCGCTTAAATTTTAAAAGTGGTGCCATTCTTGGAAAGAATCTAGCTGGCAAGCACCCGGATTTCCCTACTTTAAGACAAAATGATGCAATTTAGTTACACAAATAACTCACCAGTTGTTTTTTTTTTTACTGATAGGCGCAATGAATTCAGAGATAGATTTAACCTTAGCTTTTACAGTTTTAACTTGACCTTCTCCCACAATATGTCCTTAAATGTGACATAAACTCACTTTCACTTAGATTAATTGTCAAATTTGCCTCGCTCAAGCGAGAATTTCCAGATAGCTTCCAGGTGACCTTTTGAGGAATCGCTGTAAATAATGACATCATCAATATATGCAACACATTAATCTATACAAGAATTTACCATGTTCATTAAATTCTGGAATGTAGAAGGATAATTTTTCATACGAAATGGCATCACCTTGTATTGAGAAAGTCCATTTGGAGTTGTAAATGTCGATTTTTTTAAAATTCTAATTTTGTCAATACAGTCTTCATCTCTCGGTATTGGAAATGAGTCTGTTTTGGTGACACTGTTCACTTTTCTGTAGTCTTTGCACATGCACAAAGAATGATCTGGTTTCGGTACAAGACTACATGGCGAACTCCAGTTACTTTGGCTTGTTTCAATAAAGTCATTTTCCAACAAATATTCAACTTCCTTCTTCAAACATTCCTGCTTGAGAGGATTCGTCCTGTAACGGTGATGTTTTACAGGTTTAGAATCTTCAGTTTTGACATCATGGTAGACTTTGTTTGTTAGAGTTGGAAAATATGAGAACAAGTGCTCATATTCATATATTAGCAGCTTTAATTCATTCTTTGCCAGTGGCTATAGATGTATGTCATCACTTAAAACGAAGAACTAAGTTTATTGACTGAATTAAAGAGATATCTTGAACAACATACTCCGTTAACATATTGATATGGCAGTGAGAGTTGTTTCCCTTTCTGCCTCCCAGGAGTATCGATGATATAATTTAAATCGTTTAGTTTCTTTTTTAACTGTATTGGGACCATAATTGCTAGCCTGAAGAGGACTTTAAGTAATGGCAAGAGAGCAAGAACTTTCTCACCAGGTTGGAAGGTTTTAGTCTTCGTAGTTTCGTGATAACTTAATTTCATTTGTGATTGGGTAGACTGAAGATTATTTCTTGCCATTTCAAAAGCTTTCGACAGTTTGTATTACAACATTAAACGCGTCGGCAGACTTACGACAGGAACATAAGAAATGTGAATGACTAAAATGGGAATGAAACCGATTGTTCAATTCTCTCTTTCTATACACTGTTTATTGTGACTCTATTTCTCAATAGACCCCACGGGACAGAATGCACAACTCATTATGCGGCATACTTGTCTATTCATGTGACCTAACCAAGCCAATGGGAAGTTAATGAATCCTTCTAGAAACGGCAAAACCACATCAGCCAATGAGAAACTAAACCAAAGGCGCCATTGAAGTTTTATTATTAATATTATTATTAAAACTTTTCAAGACATACAATAGCATCTATTTATAGATCCTCTGCAATACTATGCGTTTAACAGGTTCAGGCCATGTAGGCAAAATTAAAGATATTCTGTACACTATACAACCGTGGTCATAAATTATAAAAATCAGATAAAATCGTGTAACAGGAGTTGTAAAAATACAGATATGCATAACAAAGTATTAATACTGAGAGAATGAAGACTCCATCTTTATTCTCTTCAAGCGTTGATCGAGACAGTTAAACACAATTTCACAACTTTCATGTGACTACTTGTTCCATAGCTTTACCGAAGACTAACATTTTGGTTGAATTACTTACTTAATGTTTTATATATTTCATACCAATGGCCCCTATAACATCCTTATATAGTTGCTGCATGAGTACGATTCGCTGATTTGAAGGAAACTTTCTATAAAAGCATGTGTTGATTTTAATGGACGTGGGGCATTCTTTAAACCTGTCGTGGTAAATAGTCAATATACGGAAACGAAATTGTTATAATTGTAGTAGTAGTAGTAGTTATTAGGTGGAACACTAGCAGTCGTGATGATAAAATATTTTGATAGAGTATGCCCTGTAATATCAGCACATTAAGTTGTTATTGTGGTAGTATTAATAGAAAGATAGGAGTGTAAGAAATATTACCATTATTCGACTCCATACGACGACTTTCACCAGCAGCATTATAAGTATCATCAAAATAATTGTCATCGTTTTGCTTCTGTTATTTGCTTAATAACGTGAATACCAAATGTGTACATGTTATTTAACCAACATGTTTCATTCTCTTTAGAGCACACGATTTCTCCCAATCGACTAGTCCATTAGGGCACACGATTTCTCCCAATCGACTAGTCCATTAGGGCACACGTTTTCTCCCAATCGACGAGTCCATAAATGAAGACAAAGATTATCCGGATAGACGACGACAGTCATCAATATCATGCTCATCATTAAAATTATTTTCATTCCTATTGCCTTTTAGTATTTACGCAAAACCGTGAATCCTACACTGTTTACATGGAATGTAACTAACCTGTGTGGTCATCTCCAGGGCACATCAAGCGTTTCCAATCTATCGAATAGCAATCACAGGCAAAGATCACTTGGATAGCCGTCGATAGTATCAACATAGATAGGAGGATCATTACTAGCCTGTCCGTCAAACAGCAGCCTAAACAAACCAATAATCTGATCATGACTCTACGAAATACTGTAGTTGAAATTGAGCACACATATAATTTCTTTCCTGGAACATCATCTGAAGCCGCTCTTTTAACTTCTGCAAGCCCGTGGCTCATATTCATTGTCAACAAAATTAATTTTAAAAGTTAAATTGTACAAATATGTCTTGACTTTAAGTTGTAAAATTTAAACGCGAACTGTAATATTAATGTTCACTGTTTCTGTACAAGACTCAAACGAGAAGCAAGTAATAGTGATTTCATTTTTAAAGTAAGTTACAATTGTTTTATTCTGATCTCCATCATTTTAAATAAATGGTAACTCAGAAGATTTTTAATTGCGAGCCTGTAATCACTATTAGGCAAAATTATAATTTACACAGATTCATATGTACTGAACATTGGTTATGTAAAGATTGAAAAGATGGAAATGTTGCATTATATCTATTGTAATATGAAATTTACCTTTCCCCAGGTGACTAACACTACGACTCCCTAACTGCATCATTCTTAAAGAAACGAACGACCTGTTTAAACTGATATTCGGTTCTGAAGTGTTACCTTTTATATAGTCCAAATCAGATGTAAATGAATTCACATCTTAAAGGTCAAAGGACACGCCATCAACGTATAGCTTTTGTCAATCAAAATGCGACCACTGGCCCCAATCCACCTTGTTATGATGTCGGACAGGGATGGAGCAGGAAATATATGCTCAGTTATACTGTCATCTCTATGCAATGAAAAGTAAAGGAGGTGTATCAGATGTTAAACAAACAATTGTGGTCATATTTGTTTTAGTTTAGTTCGGGTGGGGAATATCTTGACCAATTAACATAAATCGACGCTTCACACTGTACTGAGCCCACACCCGACAAACGCAGAATTGTCTAATGGTCAAATGAATAAATTTATTTGTGGGGATCTTGCTCACGTTTTAATTATTGCTAATAACGTTATTTCAATGATGCTCTAGCCAATTTGCACCTACTTTTGATTGCAGTCGAAAGTGGATCATACGTTGCTCGTAAAGCATCCATCTTTTAAAACAAGTCAGTACTTATTCTTATATATCCCATATGAATTATGCAATAAACATTAATATAAGTTTTCAATTTTCTATTTGCTTTGATGTAATTTAGATATGAGATAAACAATTTGTATGGCTGCTAACGACGTCATTCGAGAGCTATCTATATGCGTACATATATGCATACTGAATTATATACATAAACAGTTTATTAGTATTTTATATGAAAGTAAATAGTTAATAGAGATTGTAACAAATATCTATTGTAGTGAGGCAAAATTATGAAGGAGGGAAGGAAGTTAAGAATGTATTATTCTTATACACCCACCCTTACGGTCAGGATAAGGTGTAGACTTTGATAATATTTGAAACTAATTCCCGGCCATAAGAGGAGATTGACTACGAGAGTACTCGCCGAATAGGAGCCATAGTCCTGCTCCGAGTGTTAGAACACGGTTTCTCTCTTTAAAGATAAAGGAAAAATAGTACTGGGTCAATAAAAAGATTATAAACAATATCAAATATGGCAACTCAGGTAACTTTAGTGTTCTGGCAGTGAAATACGCGACGCTCAAGTACCCATAGAGACCAGTTAAATAATAAATTGAAACAAACTGCAAAAACAACAAGGCTTTATACTTAATATATGAAATCAACTTTGTTATAATTGTAGCATTAATAGCAAATGTTTTAGAATTAGCAGTCGTGACGATCATCAGCATATTTTTGGGGGCATATGCTCTAGTAACAGCAACATTTGCAGTAGCTGTGGTAGTAGTAAATTCTGGTAGTGTAAGAAGTAGTATAAATATTTATTTTTGACAAATGCCTCCTCAAATTTCACAAGTACCAAGAAGTGTAACCATTTGTATTAGTTGTGGTAGCAGAGTAATCATTTTAAGAAGTAGTATAAACAGTTATTGTTTAGTACCTCCGCTACAATCATCGCCATTATCATCATCAAACCTCTTGTCATTCCTTTGGTATCCCAAACAAACGGCAGGTTTCACATGACTCTTAAGTATGTTGCGAAAGGCATAATAAATATTTTGTACACATTTAATTTAAGTTTTGAGAAACATCATCGTACGCTGATATCTCAAATAAAATTTTGGAAGCCCATGATTGATAATTGATTTCAACAATATAAATTAAGAAAGCCAAGTTTATATAAAACATTGGCCAAAAAATATCCCAACGATAAATGCAATCTACTGTGTGTTGCTTGCCGTTTCAGTACATAACTGAATCGAGATACTATTAATAATGATTAAATGTTTGGACTAAATATATTAGGATTTTATTCTGTTCTTCCCTCTATCAAATTAAAGTAATCTTTGCTTTAAAGATTATCAAAGATTTATCCTTTAGAGCATCAGGCAGGGTGAACAGACCACTTTGTACGAGACCTTATTTTACAAAAATAAAGGTTCCTACAGAGGCTGAAAAATAAGGTCAATAACGCTAAACCGAACCTCCTAACTTTTATTATTACCGTATAGTTTGAAAAACGGATAATAAATCGTTCAGTTTAGCTCATTTTTGTTATTTTATTTTTGACTTTTTTATTTTTTATGTTATAATGCGTTTAGTTTACTCGCCGGGTCACTCAATTTTTGTCGTTCACCCTGCCTGCTGCTGTAATTAACCAAAGATTTTATCTAGACCTACGCGATATCTGGATCTTGGATCATGTAGATTTATTGTAATAAATCCAAACGGAACAGCTTGTGCTTTTGAAAAGAAGTTTTTAAACTTAATCATATCCATATCCCCTGAACACCAAGTATAATAAATATTCTGAAAAGTATAATTATCTACTCCATTAAACACAA
>JAECUM010027626.1:0-47494 GCA_016617855.1 Megalonaias nervosa
CAGAAATGGCATCCAATGCTTCCAGGGTAGGGATACTACACAGACTCAACCATATACAGACGGAAATAGCCAGTCAAAGAGCAGACAGACAGAGGAAAACTAGTTAGTGCTGACTTCGAGGGGCAGAAGTCAGCAGAAATGAAGGAAAGACCCACTGATATTATTATTAGCAATATAAATGACAGTAATCATGGGTTCTTTGTTTGTGCTAAAATAAAAAAATTTCAAGTACCTTTGCTTGTTGATACTGGTGCCAGTGTTACTATCATTAGCCATAAATTTAAAGAGAAGTTAGGCAGTATGGAAAAACGTCATATTGAACCTGTGAAATTAAATTTGGTTACTGCAACTGGAGATAGGAAACCCTTTCCTAGGAAAATGCTGGCTTGACCTTTAACTAGGCAGTCAAAAGCTTAGGCATGAGGTTCTCATAGTTAATATAGAACAGAATGGAATCCTTGGTCTAGACTTCATGTCTAGTGTTAAGTGACTAGGCTCGTACAAACTAACAAAGAAAAGAGTGAAGCCAACAAGATTTGTAAATTTTAACAAAATAATTTCTTTCCCTAGAAAACAAGGTAAAAATATGAAAAGGACTTACGGTTTGTGAATCTAATTAAAAAACTAGTGCTAGAATTAAAAAATATAAGTCCTATCACTAAAAGTTCTAATTGAATCCAAGTTCGAATCCCGATGAAGTTCCAATATGGAAGGCAATGACGTCAGATGAGGTCGTTGTACTGATGTCAACAGTTCCTCGTTGAATCACAATTTATAATGTTCCAGTACAGAATTCCAGAATAAATTTCCACTAAATGTCTTTGTCCAAGAATCTTTATGAAGAAGAGCACTTGTATATTTTCCAGAGAATATAAATTTATTAAATCAAAAAAAAAAAAAAAATAGAAGAAGTATAAATCAAACTGGCATCAACATACAAAACGCCTTGAGCTCTAAAGGTGTAGCATACGACTGAAAGAAAAACACGGAGAATGAGTATTAAACCCAACTAAAACGTAATTTCATACCCGTGTGATAGGTTACGTGATCACTTACTACAAGTCAATTAGCACGTAGGTTAGAATAGCCTTAGTTAAGAATCAGTGGTTCCCACACTGGAAATGAATTTATGAAAAGCTTGTTTACAACTGAGCTAACACGTGGGCCGAATATGACCTTGGTAATGACCAATCATTTTCACTTAGTGTTTACGAATTCAGAACCAAGGTCAGAAACTAGGTCAGCTCAAAATATAATTTAGCAATACTTGTATACTAGAACTGAACTGGATTTTCTGAAAAAGTCAAATCCAGTGAATAAAGTTATCATTATAATAACTTGCAATGAAATAAAAATAAAATAAAAAATTTAAAACACACAAGTAATTAAATAACTGGAACTACCATGAAAAATCCTTATGCACCACTCCCTCGATAACTCGCGCACTGATAACTCGCGAACCCGCTTATAACGCGGGGTCAGGCATGGATCCCATTTTTTAAAAACCAGAAATTACCCCAAAACTAGATCCCTATTTTATGAACTTTATGGAAATCGCGATCAAAATTAGCTACAAAAACTTTGATATATCGCTCGCTTTATCGTCGAAAACCGTAGATAGGACCTGGAAATTTTAATCAACATTATGAAATGCCAAATTTAGAAATAAGTCATACAATTTTTTTACATTTTCTTTCCAAGTGACATTCCTAGCACACCGTAATTAACGATATGTAAGGAAATTTCGACCAATGAAAATGTCACTTACGTCGAGTGGAGGCAGTACTTTAATAAATAAATACAAATTAAATAATATTTTTATCAATTGAAATTTGTGTTCTAGTTCTATCTTCTAGTTCCTTTTAAGTGTGATCAGCATAAATGCAATGTGTCCCCTTGTAGTTAAACGTAAAATGTGTCGATCTACCGTAACAGCTATGTCCGCGAGCATTTCTCTGAGAACGTTTTCAGGTGCTGACCGTGTTTTGATAACTGACTTGCAGAAGTATTTGTTGCATTGTTGCACTGAATTAAAAGCTGGCCTCCTTTGTATTATCACCTTAATTATGTCTTTTGAATGAAATAATGTAGGTGAAATAAAAGAAAAGTTAAAAGGCACGAAAATCCTACAAACTTAAAATCTAGCTGCCCCAGTCGTATGTCGGGTGAACTCACTTCAGTTGATCAGTTGAACACTGTTATAAATGTTATTGTGTATGTAACATAAACTACCTTAAACTAACCGACTCATTGGTAACTGTGATCAAAGATAGCACGGCAACCAAGCGAAAAGAATACTATACTTCGTAAAATAAAGAACTTGGTTTCACAGATACGGACCACTGTGGGCAAGCGCGTTTCAGAGAATTCTTGAACTGGCACTTTGAGATATCCTCAAGAATGATAAAAAGTTTCATTATTACTTCCAATGAAATCACGATATCAATACTGTGCTAACTGAACAACACAACAATTGAGATTCGACGTAGACGATTGTCTCACGGAAATTTCGCTTGCTTTTTGAACAAAATGAATCTTGTTTGGCGGTGTATCAACAGTTAGTCTAGTTCCCTGCTCTTTCCACTCCCAATTTGGTAGGATACAATACCATACCACTCCGGGAACCAGACTCATCAAGAAAACAAAAAGCAGTGACGTAATACACACATTTTTTCGTGTAAACGTAATGGTTGTTGAAACCAGTTGGAACGATCATTCACATGTTGGACATTTTGAAAATAAATGTTATTTAAACAGAATAACGAACAACTTTATTAGAGAAAGTGCGTTATTAAAAATTATTATCGACGTGAATGTAAAATGAGGATTCAGTCATTAAACAGCGAAGTTCCCTAACCCCGACACCCACCCACCCGCTGTTTTCTCGATATCCAAGCGATTTTTTTCAATTTTTGGAGATCCCTCGGTAACTCGCACCCTCGCTTATACCGCGGTCTATCTTTGTGGACCCCGTTGTGCGCGAGTTATCGAGGGAGTGGTGTATCTGGCCGGAAGCCTTAATGGTAGTGCTAGGGGAGTTCTAGCAGAATTAAGCCCTCGAGAGAGGCAAGATTTTGATTCTTTGGTTCAGATAGTAAATATCAGATTTGGATCCGCTGAATGGTCAGAAATGTATAAAGCAAACCTGCAAACAAGAGTTAGGGGAAAAGATGAGTCCTTATCAGAACTTGCACAATCTGTTCGAAAACTAACCCAGTTAGCCTATCCATCAGCTGACTCAGCCTTATTAAACACTTTGTCTATTGATTATTTCATTGACTATATGCCAGATTCAGAAATAAGGCTTCGTATGCGGGAACGTAGGCCCAAAACCATCAATGAAGCTGAAACTCATGCTATCTGTCTGGAAGCACACAGACTTGCTGAAAGACAAAGAGGGAATTCCCTGCATCTGTCTGCACAGCATGAAAGCAGTGTAACTGTCTGTCAGACCCAGAAGCATAAAAAAGAGGAAATTGACATTAAAACCCTTAATGAATCAATCAAAGCCCTGAATAGCACAAGTAAACAGCTGATAGAAACTCTAAAGGGGGTAACTCTGACAGAACAGATTCTCCAATACACAAACAAATACCTGGAATGGTAATCAAAGTTAGAATAAAATGAACCAGCAGAATTATAATGAAAGCCAAAGATATAACCGATACAGAAATGGCATCCAATGCTTCCAGGGTAGGGATACTACACAGACTCAACCATATACAGACGGAAATAGCCAGTCAAAGAGCAGACAGACAGAGGAAAACTAGTTAGTGCTGACTTCGAGGGGCAGAAGTCAGCAGAAATGAAGGAAAGACCCACTGATATTATTATTAGCAATATAAATGACAGTAATCATGGGTTCTTTGTTTGTGCTAAAATAAAAAAATTTCAAGTACCTTTGCTTGTTGATACTGGTGCCAGTGTTACTATCATTAGCCATAAATTTAAAGAGAAGTTAGGCAGTATGGAAAAACGTCATATTGAACCTGTGAAATTAAATTTGGTTACTGCAACTGGAGATAGGAAACCCTTTCCTAGGAAAATGCTGGCTTGACCTTTAACTAGGCAGTCAAAAGCTTAGGCATGAGGTTCTCATAGTTAATATAGAACAGAATGGAATCCTTGGTCTAGACTTCATGTCTAGTGTTAAGTGACTAGGCTCGTACAAACTAACAAAGAAAAGAGTGAAGCCAACAAGATTTGTAAATTTTAACAAAATAATTTCTTTCCCTAGAAAACAAGGTAAAAATATGAAAAAGGACTTACGGTTTGTGAATCTAATTAAAAAACTAGTGCTAGAATTAAAAAATATAAGTCCTATCACTAAAAGTTCTAATTGAATCCAAGTTCGAATCCCGATGAAGTTCCAATATGGAAGGCAATGACGTCAGATGAGGTCGTTGTACTGATGTCAACAGTTCCTCGTTGAATCACAATTTATAATGTTCCAGTACAGAATTCCAGAATAAATTTCCACTAAATGTCTTTGTCCAAGAATCTTTATGAAGAAGAGCACTTGTATATTTTCCAGAGAATATAAATTTATTAAATCAAAAAAAAAAAAAAAATAGAAGAAGTATAAATCAAACTGGCATCAACATACAAAACGCCTTGAGCTCTAAAGGTGTAGCATACGACTGAAAGAAAAACACGGAGAATGAGTATTAAACCCAACTAAAACGTAATTTCATACCCGTGTGATAGGTTACGTGATCACTTACTACAAGTCAATTAGCACGTAGGTTAGAATAGCCTTAGCTAAGAATCAGTGGTTCCCACACTGGAAATGAATTTATGAAAAGCTTGTTTACAACTGAGCTAACACGTGGGCCGAATATGACCTTGGTAATGACCAATCATTTTCACTTAGTGTTTACGAATTCAGAACCAAGGTCAGAAACTAGGTCAGCTCAAAATATAATTTAGCAATACTTGTATACTAGAACTGAACTGGATTTTCTGAAAAAGTCAAATCCAGTGAATAAAGTTATCATTATAATAACTTGCAATGAAATAAAAATAAAATAAAAAATTTAAAACACACAAGTAATTAAATAACTGGAACTACCATGAAAAATCCTTATGCACCACTCCCTCGATAACTCGCGCCCTGATAACTCGCGAACCCGCTTATAACGCGGGGTCAGGCATGGATCCCATTTTTTAAAACCAGAAATTACCCCAAAACTAGATCCCTATTTTATGAACTTTATGGAAATCGCGATCAAAATTAGCTACAAAAACTTTGATATATCGCTCGCTTTATCGTCGAAAACCGTAGATAGGACCTGGAAATTTTAATCAACATTATGAAATGCCAAATTTAGAAATAAGTCATACAATTTTTTTACATTTTCTTTCCAAGTGACATTCCTAGCACACCGTAATTAACGATATGTAAGGAAATTTCGACCAATGAAAATGTCACTTACGTCGAGTGGAGGCAGTACTTTAATAAATAAATACAAATTAAATAATATTTTTATCAATTGAAATTTGTGTTCTAGTTCTATCTTCTAGTTCCTTTTAAGTGTGATCAGCATAAATGCAATGTGTCCCCTTGTAGTTAAACGTAAAATGTGTCGATCTACCGTAACAGCTATGTCCGCGAGCATTTCTCTGAGAACGTTTTCAGGTGCTGACCGTGTTTTGATAACTGACTTGCAGAAGTATTTGTTGCATTGTTGCACTGAATTAAAAGCTGGCCTCCTTTGTATTATCACCTTAATTATGTCTTTTGAATGAAATAATGTAGGTGAAATAAAAGAAAAGTTAAAAGGCACGAAAATCCTACAAACTTAAAATCTAGCTGCCCCAGTCGTATGTCGGGTGAACTCACTTCAGTTGATCAGTTGAACACTGTTATAAATGTTATTGTGTATGTAACATAAACTACCTTAAACTAACCGACTCATTGGTAACTGTGATCAAAGATAGCACGGCAACCAAGCGAAAAGAATACTATACTTCGTAAAATAAAGAACTTGGTTTCACAGATACGGACCACTGTGGGCAAGCGCGTTTCAGAGAATTCTTGAACTGGCACTTTGAGATATCCTCAAGAATGATAAAAAGTTTCATTATTACTTCCAATGAAATCACGATATCAATACTGTGCTAACTGAACAACACAACAATTGAGATTCGACGTAGACGATTGTCTCACGGAAATTTCGCTTGCTTTTTGAACAAAATGAATCTTGTTTGGCGGTGTATCAACAGTTAGTCTAGTTCCCTGCTCTTTCCACTCCCAATTTGGTAGGATACAATACCATACCACTCCGGGAACCAGACTCATCAAGAAAACAAAAAGCAGTGACGTAATACACACATGTTTTCGTGTAAACGTAATGGTTGTTGAAACCAGTTGGAACGATCATTCACATGTTGGACATTTTGAAAATAAATGTTATTTAAACAGAATAACGAACAACTTTATTAGAGAAAGTGCGTTATTAAAAATTATTATCGACGTGAATGTAAAATGAGGATTCAGTCATTAAACAGCGAAGTTCCCTAACCCCGACACCCACCCACCCGCTGTTTTCTCGATATCCAAGCGATTTTTTTCAATTTTTGGAGGTCCCTCGGTAACTCGCACCCTCGCTTATACCGCGGTCTATCTTTGTGGACCCCGTTGTGCGCGAGTTATCGAGGGAGTGGTGTATCTGGCCGGAAGCCTTAATGGTAGTGCTAGGGGAGTTCTAGCAGAATTAAGCCCTCGAGAGAGACAAGATTTTGATTCTTTGGTTCAGATAGTAAATATCAGATTTGGATCCGCTGAATGGTCAGAAATGTATAAAGCAAACCTGCAAACAAGAGTTAGGGGAAAAGATGAGTCCTTATCAGAACTTGCACAATCTGTTCGAAAACTAACCCAGTTAGCCTATCCATCAGCTGACTCAGCCTTATTAAACACTTTGTCTATTGATTATTTCATTGACTATATGCCAGATTCAGAAATAAGGCTTCGTATGCGGGAACGTAGGCCCAAAACCATCAATGAAGCTGAAACTCATGCTATCTGTCTGGAAGCACACAGACTTGCTGAAAGACAAAGAGGGAATTCCCTGCATCTGTCTGCACAGCATGAAAGCAGTGTAACTGTCTGTCAGACCCAGAAGCATAAAAAAGAGGAAATTGACATTAAAACCCTTAATGAATCAATCAAAGCCCTGAATAGCACAAGTAAACAGCTGATAGAAACTCTAAAGGGGGTAACTCTGACAGAACAGATTCTCCAATACACAAACAAATACCTGGAATGGTAATCAAAGTTAGAATAAAATGAACCAGCAGAATTATAATGAAAGCCAAAGATATAACCGATACAGAAATGGCATCCAATGCTTCCAGGGTAGGGATACTACACAGACTCAACCATATACAGACGGAAATAGCCAGTCAAAGAGCAGACAGACAGAGGAAAACTAGTTAGTGCTGACTTCGAGGGGCAGAAGTCAGCAGAAATGAAGGAAAGACCCACTGATATTATTATTAGCAATATAAATGACAGTAATCATGGGTTCTTTGTTTGTGCTAAAATAAAAAAATTTCAAGTACCTTTGCTTGTTGATACTGGTGCCAGTGTTACTATCATTAGCCATAAATTTAAAGAGAAGTTAGGCAGTATGGAAAAACGTCATATTGAACCTGTGAAATTAAATTTGGTTACTGCAACTGGAGATAGGAAACCCTTTCCTAGGAAAATGCTGGCTTGACCTTTAACTAGGCAGTCAAAAGCTTAGGCATGAGGTTCTCATAGTTAATATAGAACAGAATGGAATCCTTGGTCTAGACTTCATGTCTAGTGTTAAGTGACTAGGCTCGTACAAACTAACAAAGAAAAGAGTGAAGCCAACAAGATTTGTAAATTTTAACAAAATAATTTCTTTCCCTAGAAAACAAGGTAAAAATATGAAAAAGGACTTACGGTTTGTGAATCTAATTAAAAAACTAGTGCTAGAATTAAAAAATATAAGTCCTATCACTAAAAGTTCTAATTGAATCCAAGTTCGAATCCCGATGAAGTTCCAATATGGAAGGCAATGACGTCAGATGAGGTCGTTGTACTGATGTCAACAGTTCCTCGTTGAATCACAATTTATAATGTTCCAGTACAGAATTCCAGAATAAATTTCCACTAAATGTCTTTGTCCAAGAATCTTTATGAAGAAGAGCACTTGTATATTTTCCAGAGAATATAAATTTATTAAATCAAAAAAAAAAAAAAAATAGAAGAAGTATAAATCAAACTGGCATCAACATACAAAACGCCTTGAGCTCTAAAGGTGTAGCATACGACTGAAAGAAAAACACGGAGAATGAGTATTAAACCCAACTAAAACGTAATTTCATACCCGTGTGATAGGTTACGTGATCACTTACTACAAGTCAATTAGCACGTAGGTTAGAATAGCCTTAGCTAAGAATCAGTGGTTCCCACACTGGAAATGAATTTATGAAAAGCTTGTTTACAACTGAGCTAACACGTGGGCCGAATATGACCTTGGTAATGACCAATCATTTTCACTTAGTGTTTACGAATTCAGAACCAAGGTCAGAAACTAGGTCAGCTCAAAATATAATTTAGCAATACTTGTATACTAGAACTGAACTGGATTTTCTGAAAAAGTCAAATCCAGTGAATAAAGTTATCATTATAATAACTTGCAATGAAATAAAAATAAAATAAAAAATTTAAAACACACAAGTAATTAAATAACTGGAACTACCATGAACAATCCTTATGCACCACTCCCTCGATAACTTGCGCCCTGATAACTCGCGAACCCGCTTATAACGCGGGGTCAGGCATGGATCCCATTTTTTAAAACCAGAAATTACCCCAAAACTAGATCCCTATTTTATGAACTTTATGGAAATCGCGATCAAAATTAGCTACAAAAACTTTGATATATCGCTCGCTTTATCGTCGAAAACCGTAGATAGGACCTGGAAATTTTAATCAACATTATGAAATGCCAAATTTAGAAATAAGTCATACAATTTTTTTACATTTTCTTTCCAAGTGACATTCCTAGCACACCGTAATTAGCGATATGTAAGGAAATTTCGACCAATGAAAATGTCACTTACGTCGAGTGGAGGCAGTACTTTAATAAATAAATACAAATTAAATAATATTTTTATCAATTGAAATTTGTGTTCTAGTTCTATCTTCTAGTTCCTTTTAAGTGTAATCATCATAAATGCAATGTGTCCTCTTGTAATTAAACGTAAAATGTGTCAATCTACCGTAACAGCTATGTCCGTGAGCATTTCTCTGAGAACCTATTTAGGTGCCGACCGTGTTTTGATAACTGACTTGCAGAAGTATTTGTTGCATTGTTGCACTGAATTAAAAGCTGGCCTCCTTTGTATTATCACGTTAATTATGTCTTTTGAATCAAATAATGGACGTGAAATAAAAGAAAAGTTAAAAGGCACGAAAATCCTACAAACCTAAAGTCTAGCTGCCCTTGTCGTATGTCAGGTGAACTCACTTCAGTTGATCAATTGAACACTGTTATAAATGTTATTGTGTATGTAACATAAACTACCTTAAATTAACCGACTCATTGGTAACTGTGATCAAAGATAGTGCGGCAACCAAGCGAAAAGAATACTATACTTCGTAAAATAAAGAGCTTGGTTTCACAGATACGGACCATTGTGGGCAAGCTAGTTTCAGAGAATTCTTGAACTGGCACTTTGAGATATCCTCAAGAATGATAAAAAGTTTCATTATTACTTCCAATGAAATCACGATATCAATACTGTGCTAACTGAACAACACAACAATTGAGATTCGACGTAGACGATTGTCTCACGGAAATTTCGCTTGCTTTTTGAACAAAATGAATCTTGTTTGGCGGTGTATCAACAGTTAGTCTAGTTCCCTGCTCTTTCCACTCCCAATTTGGTAGGATACAATACCATACCACTCCGGGAACCAGACTCATCAAGAAAACAAAAAGCAGTGACGTAATACACACATTTTTTCGTGTAAACGTAATGGTTGTTGAAACCAGTTGGAACGATCATTCACATGTTGGACATTTTGAAAATAAATGTTATTTAAACAGAATAACGAACAACTTTATTAGAGAAAGTGCGTTATTAAAAATTATTATCGACGTGAATGTAAAATGAGGATTCAGTCATTAAACAGCGAAGTTCCCTAACCCCGACACCCACCCACCCGCTGTTTTCTCGATATCCAAGCGATTTTTTTCAATTTTTGGAGGTCCCTCGGTAACTCGCACCCTCGCTTATACCGCGGTCTATCTTTGTGGACCCCGTTGTTCGCGAGTTATCGAGGGAGTGGTGTATCTGGCCGGAAGCCTTAATGGTAGTGCTAGGGGAGTTCTAGCAGAATTAAGCCCTCGAGAGAGGCAAGATTTTGATTCTTTGGTTCAGATAGTAAATATCAGATTTGGATCCGCTGAATGGTCAGAAATGTATAAAGCAAACCTGCAAACAAGAGTTAGGGGAAAAGATGAGTCCTTATCAGAACTTGCACAATCTGTTCGAAAACTAACCCAGTTAGCCTATCCATCAGCTGACTCAGCCTTATTAAACACTTTGTCTATTGATTATTTCATTGACTATATGCCAGATTCAGAAATAAGGCTTCGTATGCGGGAACGTAGGCCCAAAACCATCAATGAAGCTGAAACTCATGCTATCTGTCTGGAAGCACACAGACTTGCTGAAAGACAAAGAGGGAATTCCCTGCATCTGTCTGCACAGCATGAAAGCAGTGTAACTGTCTGTCAGACCCAGAAGCATAAAAAAGAGGAAATTGACATTAAAACCCTTAATGAATCAATCAAAGCCCTGAATAGCACAAGTAAACAGCTGATAGAAACTCTAAAGGGGGTAACTCTGACAGAACAGATTCTCCAATACACAAACAAATACCTGGAATGGTAATCAAAGTTAGAATAAAATGAACCAGCAGAATTATAATGAAAGCCAAAGATATAACCGATACAGAAATGGCATCCAATGCTTCCAGGGTAGGGATACTACACAGACTCAACCATATACAGACGGAAATAGCCAGTCAAAGAGCAGACAGACAGAGGAAAACTAGTTAGTGCTGACTTCGAGGGGCAGAAGTCAGCAGAAATGAAGGAAAGACCCACTGATATTATTATTAGCAATATAAATGACAGTAATCATGGGTTCTTTGTTTGTGCTAAAATAAAAAATTTTCAAGTACCTTTGCTTGTTCTTACTGGTGCCAGTGTTACTATCATTAGCCATAAATTTAACGTGAAGCTAGGCAGTATGGAAAAACGTCATATTGAACCTGTGAAATTAAATTTGGTTACTGCAACTGGAGGTATCAAACCTATCCTAGGAAAATGCTGGCTTGACCTTTAACTAGGCAGTCAAAAGCTTAGGCATGAGGTTCTCATAGTTAATATAGAACAGAATGGAATCCTTGGTCTAGACTTCATGTCTAGTGTTAAGTGACTAGGCTCGTACAAACTAACAAAGAAAAGAGTGAAGCCAACAAGATTTGTAAATTTTAACAAAATAATTTCTTTCCCTAGAAAACAAGGTAAAAATATGAAAAAGGACTTACGGTTTGTGAATCTAATTAAAAAACTAGTGCTAGAATTAAAAATATAAGTTCTATCACTAAAAGTTCTAATTGAATCCAAGTTCGAATCCCGATGAAGTTCCAATATGGAAGGCAATGACGTCAGATGAGGTCGTTGTACTGATGTCAACAGTTCCTCGTTGAATCACAATTTATAATGTTCCAGTACAGAATTCCAGAATAAATTTCCACTAAATGTCTTTGTCCAAGAATCTTTATGAAGAAGAGCACTTGTATATTTTCCAGAGAATATAAATTTATTAAATCAAAAAAAAAAAAAAAATAGAAGAAGTATAAATCAAACTGGCATCAACATACAAAACGCCTTGAGCTCTAAAGGTGTAGCATACGACTGAAAGAAAAACACGGAGAATGAGTATTAAACCCAACTAAAACGTAATTTCATACCCGTGTGATAGGTTACGTGATCACTTACTACAAGTCAATTAGCACGTAGGTTAGAATAGCCTTAGCTAAGAATCAGTGGTTCCCACACTGGAAATGAATTTATGAAAAGCTTGTTTACAACTGAGCTAACACGTGGGCCGAATATGACCTTGGTAATGACCAATCATTTTCACTTAGTGTTTACGAATTCAGAACCAAGGTCAGAAACTAGGTCAGCTCAAAATATAATTTAGCAATACTTGTATACTAGAACTGAACTGGATTTTCTGGAAAAGTCAAATCCAGTGAATAAAGTTATCATTATAATAACTTGCAATGAAATAAAAATAAAATAAAAAATTTAAAACACACAAGTAATTAAATAACTGGAACTACCATGAAAAATCCTTATGCACCACTCCCTCGATAACTCGCGCCCTGATAACTCGCGAACCCGCTTATAACGCGGGGTCAGGCATGGATCCCATTTTTTAAAACCAGAAATTACCCCAAAACTAGATCCCTATTTTATGAACTTTATGGAAATCGTGATCAAAATTAGCTACAAAAACTTTGATATATCGCTCGCTTTATCGTCGAAAACCGTAGATAGGACCTGGAAATTTTAATCAACATTATGAAATGCCAAATTTAGAAATAAGTCATACAATTTTTTTACATTTTCTTTCCAAGTGACATTCCTAGCACACCGTAATTAACGATATGTAAGGAAATTTCGACCAATGAAAATGTCACTTACGTCGAGTGGAGGCAGTACTTTAATAAATAAATACAAATTAAATAATATTTTTATCAATTGAAATTTGTGTTCTAGTTCTATCTTCTAGTTCCTTTTAAGTGTGATCAGCATAAATGCAATGTGTCCCCTTGTAGTTAAACGTAAAATGTGTCGATCTACCGTAACAGCTATGTCCGCGAGCATTTCTCTGAGAACGTTTTCAGGTGCTGACCGTGTTTTGATAACTGACTTGCAGAAGTATTTGTTGCATTGTTGCACTGAATTAAAAGCTGGCCTCCTTTGTATTATCACCTTAATTATGTCTTTTGAATGAAATAATGTAGGTGAAATAAAAGAAAAGTTAAAAGGCACGAAAATCCTACAAACTTAAAATCTAGCTGCCCCAGTCGTATGTCGGGTGAACTCACTTCAGTTGATCAGTTGAACACTGTTATAAATGTTATTGTGTATGTAACATAAACTACCTTAAACTAACCGACTCATTGGTAACTGTGATCAAAGATAGCACGGCAACCAAGCGAAAAGAATACTATACTTCGTAAAATAAAGAACTTGGTTTCACAGATACGGACCACTGTGGGCAAGCGCGTTTCAGAGAATTCTTGAACTGGCACTTTGAGATATCCTCAAGAATGATAAAAAGTTTCATTATTACTTCCAATGAAATCACGATATCAATACTGTGCTAACTGAACAACACAACAATTGAGATTCGACGTAGACGATTGTCTCACGGAAATTTCGCTTGCTTTTTGAACAAAATGAATCTTGTTTGGCGGTGTATCAACAGTTAGTCTAGTTCCCTGCTCTTTCCACTCCCAATTTGGTAGGATACAATACCATACCACTCCGGGAACCAGACTCATCAAGAAAACAAAAAGCAGTGACGTAATACACACATGTTTTCGTGTAAACGTAATGGTTGTTGAAACCAGTTGGAACGATCATTCACATGTTGGACATTTTGAAAATAAATGTTATTTAAACAGAATAACGAACAACTTTATTAGAGAAAGTGCGTTATTAAAAATTATTATCGACGTGAATGTAAAATGAGGATTCAGTCATTAAACAGCGAAGTTCCCTAACCCCGACACCCACCCACCCGCTGTTTTCTCGATATCCAAGCGATTTTTTTCAATTTTTGGAGATCCCTCGGTAACTCGCACCCTCGCTTATACCGGGGTCTATTTTTGTGGACCCCGTTGTGCGCGAGTTATCGAGGGAGTGGTGTATCTGGCCGGAAGCCTTAATGGTAGTGCTAGGGGAGTTCTAGCAGAATTAAGCCCTCGAGAGAGACAAGATTTTGATTCTTTGGTTCAGATAGTAAATATCAGATTTGGATCCGCTGAATGGTCAGAAATGTATAAAGCAAACCTGCAAACAAGAGTTAGGGGAAAAGATGAGTCCTTATCAGAACTTGCACAATCTGTTCGAAAACTAACCCAGTTAGCCTATCCATCAGCTGACTCAGCCTTATTAAACACTTTGTCTATTGATTATTTCATTGACTATATGCCAGATTCAGAAATAAGGCTTCGTATGCGGGAACGTAGGCCCAAAACCATCAATGAAGCTGAAACTCATGCTATCTGTCTGGAAGCACACAGACTTGCTGAAAGACAAAGAGGGAATTCCCTGCATCTGTCTGCACAGCATGAAAGCAGTGTAACTGTCTGTCAGACCCAGAAGCATAAAAAAGAGGAAATTGACATTAAAACCCTTAATGAATCAATCAAAGCCCTGAATAGCACAAGTAAACAGCTGATAGAAACTCTAAAGGGGGTAACTCTGACAGAACAGATTCTCCAATACACAAACAAATACCTGGAATGGTAATCAAAGTTAGAATAAAATGAACCAGCAGAATTATAATGAAAGCCAAAGATATAACCGATACAGAAATGGCATCCAATGCTTCCAGGGTAGGGATACTACACAGACTCAACCATATACAGACGGAAATAGCCAGTCAAAGAGCAGACAGACAGAGGAAAACTAGTTAGTGCTGACTTCGAGGGGCAGAAGTCAGCAGAAATGAAGGAAAGACCCACTGATATTATTATTAGCAATATAAATGACAGTAATCATGGGTTCTTTGTTTGTGCTAAAATAAAAAAATTTCAAGTACCTTTGCTTGTTGATACTGGTGCCAGTGTTACTATCATTAGCCATAAATTTAAAGAGAAGTTAGGCAGTATGGAAAAACGTCATATTGAACCTGTGAAATTAAATTTGGTTACTGCAACTGGAGATAGGAAACCCTTTCCTAGGAAAATGCTGGCTTGACCTTTAAATAGGCAGTCAAAAGCTTAGGCATGAGGTTCTCATAGTTAATATAGAACAGAATGGAATCCTTGGTCTAGACTTCATGTCTAGTGTTAAGTGACTAGGCTCGTACAAACTAACAAAGAAAAGAGTGAAGCCAACAAGATTTGTAAATTTTAACAAAATAATTTCTTTCCCTAGAAAACAAGGTAAAAATATGAAAAGGACTTACGGTTTGTGAATCTAATTAAAAAACTAGTGCTAGAATTAAAAAATATAAGTCCTATCACTAAAAGTTCTAATTGAATCCAAGTTCGAATCCCGATGAAGTTCCAATATGGAAGGCAATGACGTCAGATGAGGTCGTTGTACTGATGTCAACAGTTCCTCGTTGAATCACAATTTATAATGTTCCAGTACAGAATTCCAGAATAAATTTCCACTAAATGTCTTTGTCCAAGAATCTTTATGAAGAAGAGCACTTGTATATTTTCCAGAGAATATAAATTTATTAAATCAAAAAAAAAAAAAAAATAGAAGAAGTATAAATCAAACTGGCATCAACATAAAAAACGCCTTGAGCTCTAAAGGTGTAGCATACGACTGAAAGAAAAACACGGAGAATGAGTATTAAACCCAACTAAAACGTAATTTCATACCCGTGTGATAGGTTACGTGATCACTTACTACAAGTCAATTAGCACGTAGGTTAGAATAGCCTTAGCTAAGAATCAGTGGTTCCCACACTGGAAATGAATTTATGAAAAGCTTGTTTACAACTGAGCTAACACGTGGGCCGAATATGACCTTGGTAATGACCAATCATTTTCACTTAGTGTTTACGAATTCAGAACCAAGGTCAGAAACTAGGTCAGCTAAAAATATAATTTAGCAATACTTGTATACTAGAACTGAACTGGATTTTCTGGAAAAGTCAAATCCAGTGAATAAAGTTATCATTATAATAACTTGCAATGAAATAAAAATAAAATAAAAAATTTAAAACACACAAGTAATTAAATAACTGGAACTACCATGAACAATCCTTATGCACCACTCCCTCGATAACTCGCGCCCTGATAACTCGCGAACCCGCTTATAACGCGGGGTCAGGCATGGATCCCATTTTTTAAAACCAGAAATTACCCCAAAACTAGATCTCTATTTTATGAACTTTATGGAAATCGTGATCAAAATTAGCTACAAAAACTTTGATATATCGCTCGCTTTATCGTCGAAAACCGTAGATAGGACCTGGAAATTTTAATCAACATTATGAAATGCCAAATTTAAAAATAAGTCATACAATTTTTTTACATTTTCTTTCCAAGTGACATTCCTAGCACACCGTAATTAACGATATGTAAGGAAATTTCGACCAATGAAAATGTCACTTACGTCGAGTGGAGGCAGTACTTTAATAAATAAATACAAATTAAATAATATTTTTATCAATTGAAATTTGTGTTCTAGTTCTATCTTCTAGTTCCTTTTAAGTGTGATCAGCATAAATGCAATGTGTCCCCTTGTAGTTAAACGTAAAATGTGTCGATCTACCGTAACAGCTATGTCCGCGAGCATTTCTCTGAGAACGTTTTCAGGTGCTGACCGTGTTTTGATAACTGACTTGCAGAAGTATTTGTTGCATTGTTGCACTGAATTAAAAGCTGGCCTCCTTTGTATTATCACCTTAATTATGTCTTTTGAATGAAATAATGTAGGTGAAATAAAAGAAAAGTTAAAAGGCACGAAAATCCTACAAACTTAAAATCTAGCTGCCCCAGTCGTATGTCGGGTGAACTCACTTCAGTTGATCAGTTGAACACTGTTATAAATGTTATTGTGTATGTAACATAAACTACCTTAAATTAACCGACTCACTGGTAACTGTGATCAAAGATAGCATGGCAACCAAGCGAAAAGAATACTATACTAAGTAAAATAAAGAACTTGGTTTCACAGATACAGACCATTGTGGGCAAGCGAGTTTCAGAGAATTCTTGAACTGGCACTTTGAGATATCCTCAAGAATGATAAAAAGTTTCATTATTACTTCCAATGAAATCATGATATCAATACTGTACTAATTGAACAGCACAAAAATTGAGATTCGACGTAGACGATTGTCTCACAAAAATTTCGCTTGCTTTTTGAACAAAAGGAATCTTGTTTGGTGGTGTATCAACAGTTAGTCTAGTTCCCTGCTCTTTTCACTCCCAGTTTGGCAGGATACAATGCCATACCACTCCGGGAACCAGACTCATCAAGAAAACAAAAAGCAGTGACGTAATACACACATTTTTTCGTGTAAACGTAATGGTTGTTGAAACCAGTTGGAACGATCATTCACATGTTGGACATTTTGAAAATAAATGTTATTTAAACAGAATAACGAACAACTTTATTAGAGAAAGTGCGTTATTAAAAATTATTATCGACGTGAATGTAAAATGAGGATTCAGTCATTAAACAGCGAAGTTCCCTAACCCCGACACCCACCCACCCGCTGTTTTCTCGATATCCAAGCGATTTTTTTCAATTTTTGGAGATCCCTCGGTAACTCGCACCCTCGCTTATACCGGGGTCTATTTTTGTGGACCCCGTTGTGCGCGAGTTATCGAGGGAGTGGTGTATCTGGCCGGAAGCCTTAATGGTAGTGCTAGGGGAGTTCTAGCAGAATTAAGCCCTCGAGAGAGACAAGATTTTGATTCTTTGGTTCAGATAGTAAATATCAGATTTGGATCCGCTGAATGGTCAGAAATGTATAAAGCAAACCTGCAAACAAGAGTTAGGGGAAAAGATGAGTCCTTATCAGAACTTGCACAATCTGTTCGAAAACTAACCCAGTTAGCCTATCCATCAGCTGACTCAGCCTTATTAAACACTTTGTCTATTGATTATTTCATTGACTATATGCCAGATTCAGAAATAAGGCTTCGTATGCGGGAACGTAGGCCCAAAACCATCAATGAAGCTGAAACTCATGCTATCTGTCTGGAAGCACACAGACTTGCTGAAAGACAAAGAGGGAATTCCCTGCATCTGTCTGCACAGCATGAAAGCAGTGTAACTGTCTGTCAGACCCAGAAGCATAAAAAAGAGGAAATTGACATTAAAACCCTTAATGAATCAATCAAAGCCCTGAATAGCACAAGTAAACAGCTGATAGAAACTCTAAAGGGGGTAACTCTGACAGAACAGATTCTCCAATACACAAACAAATACCTGGAATGGTAATCAAAGTTAGAATAAAATGAACCAGCAGAATTATAATGAAAGCCAAAGATATAACCGATACAGAAATGGCATCCAATGCTTCCAGGGTAGGGATACTACACAGACTCAACCATATACAGACGGAAATAGCCAGTCAAAGAGCAGACAGACAGAGGAAAACTAGTTAGTGCTGACTTCGAGGGGCAGAAGTCAGCAGAAATGAAGGAAAGACCCACTGATATTATTATTAGCAATATAAATGACAGTAATCATGGGTTCTTTGTTTGTGCTAAAATAAAAAAATTTCAAGTACCTTTGCTTGTTGATACTGGTGCCAGTGTTACTATCATTAGCCATAAATTTAAAGAGAAGTTAGGCAGTATGGAAAAACGTCATATTGAACCTGTGAAATTAAATTTGGTTACTGCAACTGGAGATAGGAAACCCTTTCCTAGGAAAATGCTGGCTTGACCTTTAAATAGGCAGTCAAAAGCTTAGGCATGAGGTTCTCATAGCTAATATAGAACAGAATGGAATCCTTGGTCTAGACTTCATGTCTAGTGTTAAGTGACTAGGCTCGTACAAACTAACAAAGAAAAGAGTGAAGCCAACAAGATTTGTAAATTTTAACAAAATAATTTCTTTCCCTAGAAAACAAGGTAAAAATATGAAAAAGGACTTACGGTTTGTGAATCTAATTAAAAAACTAGTGCTAGAATTAAAAAATATAAGTCCTATCACTAAAAGTTCTAATTGAATCCAAGTTCGAATCCCGATGAAGTTCCAATATGGAAGGCAATGACGTCAGATGAGGTCGTTGTACTGATGTCAACAGTTCCTCGTTGAATCACAATTTATAATGTTCCAGTACAGAATTCCAGAATAAATTTCCACTAAATGTCTTTGTCCAAGAATCTTTATGAAGAAGAGCACTTGTATATTTTCCAGAGAATATAAATTTATTAAATCAAAAAAAAAAAAAAAATAGAAGAAGTATAAATCAAACTGGCATCAACATACAAAACGCCTTGAGCTCTAAAGGTGTAGCATACGACTGAAAGAAAAACACGGAGAATGAGTATTAAACCCAACTAAAACGTAATTTCATACCCGTGTGATAGGTTACGTGATCACTTACTACAAGTCAATTAGCACGTAGGTTAGAATAGCCTTAGCTAAGAATCAGTGGTTCCCACACTGGAAATGAATTTATGAAAAGCTTGTTTACAACTGAGCTAACACGTGGGCCGAATATGACCTTGGTAATGACCAATCATTTTCACTTAGTGTTTACGAATTCAGAACCAAGGTCAGAAACTAGGTCAGCTCAAAATATAATTTAGCAATACTTGTATACTAGAACTGAACTGGATTTTCTGGAAAAGTCAAATCCAGTGAATAAAGTTATCATTATAATAACTTGCAATGAAATAAAAATAAAATAAAAAATTTAAAACACACAAGTAATTAAATAACTGGAACTACCATGAACAATCCTTATGCACCACTCCCTCGATAACTTGCGCCCTGATAACTCGCGAACCCGCTTATAACGCGGGGTCAGGCATGGATCCCATTTTTTAAAACCAGAAATTACCCCAAAACTAGATCCCTATTTTATGAACTTTATGGAAATCGTGATCAAAATTAGCTACAAAAACTTTGATATATCGCTCGCTTTATCGTCGAAAACCGTAGATAGGACCTGGAAATTTTAATCAACATTATGAAATGCCAAATTTAAAAATAAGTCATACAATTTTTTTACATTTTCTTTCCAAGTGACATTCCTAGCACACCGTAATTAACGATATGTAAGGAAATTTCGACCAATGAAAATGTCACTTACGTCGAGTGGAGGCAGTACTTTAATAAATAAATACAAATTAAATAATATTTTTATCAATTGAAATTTGTGTTCTAGTTCTATCTTCTAGTTCCTTTTAAGTGTGATCAGCATAAATGCAATGTGTCCCCTTGTAGTTAAACGTAAAATGTGTCGATCTACCGTAACAGCTATGTCCGCGAGCATTTCTCTGAGAACGTTTTCAGGTGCTGACCGTGTTTTGATAACTGACTTGCAGAAGTATTTGTTGCATTGTTGCACTGAATTAAAAGCTGGCCTCCTTTGTATTATCACCTTAATTATGTCTTTTGAATGAAATAATGTAGGTGAAATAAAAGAAAAGTTAAAAGGCACGAAAATCCTACAAACTTAAAATCTAGCTGCCCCAGTCGTATGTCGGGTGAACTCACTTCAGTTGATCAGTTGAACACTGTTATAAATGTTATTGTGTATGTAACATAAACTACCTTAAACTAACCGACTCATTGGTAACTGTGATCAAAGATAGCACGGCAACCAAGCGAAAAGAATACTATACTTCGTAAAATAAAGAACTTGGTTTCACAGATACGGACCACTGTGGGCAAGCGCGTTTCAGAGAATTCTTGAACTGGCACTTTGAGATATCCTCAAGAATGATAAAAAGTTTCATTATTACTTCCAATGAAATCACGATATCAATACTGTGCTAACTGAACAACACAACAATTGAGATTCGACGTAGACGATTGTCTCACGGAAATTTCGCTTGCTTTTTGAACAAAATGAATCTTGTTTGGCGGTGTATCAACAGTTAGTCTAGTTCCCTGCTCTTTCCACTCCCAATTTGGTAGGATACAATACCATACCACTCCGGGAACCAGACTCATCAAGAAAACAAAAAGCAGTGACGTAATACACACATGTTTTCGTGTAAACGTAATGGTTGTTGAAACCAGTTGGAACGATCATTCACATGTTGGACATTTTGAAAATAAATGTTATTTAAACAGAATAACGAACAACTTTATTAGAGAAAGTGCGTTATTAAAAATTATTATCGACGTGAATGTAAAATGAGGATTCAGTCATTAAACAGCGAAGTTCCCTAACCCCGACACCCACCCACCCGCTGTTTTCTCGATATCCAAGCGATTTTTTTCAATTTTTGGAGATCCCTCGGTAACTCGCACCCTCGCTTATACCGGGGTCTATTTTTGTGGACCCCGTTGTGCGCGAGTTATCGAGGGAGTGGTGTATCTGGCCGGAAGCCTTAATGGTAGTGCTAGGGGAGTTCTAGCAGAATTAAGCCCTCGAGAGAGACAAGATTTTGATTCTTTGGTTCAGATAGTAAATATCAGATTTGGATCCGCTGAATGGTCAGAAATGTATAAAGCAAACCTGCAAACAAGAGTTAGGGGAAAAGATGAGTCCTTATCAGAACTTGCACAATCTGTTCGAAAACTAACCCAGTTAGCCTATCCATCAGCTGACTCAGCCTTATTAAACACTTTGTCTATTGATTATTTCATTGACTATATGCCAGATTCAGAAATAAGGCTTCGTATGCGGGAACGTAGGCCCAAAACCATCAATGAAGCTGAAACTCATGCTATCTGTCTGGAAGCACACAGACTTGCTGAAAGACAAAGAGGGAATTCCCTGCATCTGTCTGCACAGCATGAAAGCAGTGTAACTGTCTGTCAGACAAAAAAAAAAAAAAAAGAGGAAATTGACATTAAAACCCTTAATGAATCAATCAAAGCCCTGAATAGCACAAGTAAACAGCTGATAGAAACTCTAAAGGGGGTAACTCTGACAGAACAGATTCTCCAATACACAAACAAATACCTGGAATGGTAATCAAAGTTAGAATAAAATGAACCAGCAGAATTATAATGAAAGCCAAAGATATAACCGATACAGAAATGGCATCCAATGCTTCCAGGGTAGGGATACTACACAGACTCAACCATATACAGACGGAAATAGCCAATCAAAGAGCAGACAGACAGAGGAAAACTAGTTAGTGCTGACTTCGAGGGGCAGAAGTCAGCAGAAATGAAGGAAAGACCCACTGATATTATTATTAGCAATATAAATGACAGTAATCATGGGTTCTTTGTTTGTGCTAAAATAAAAAAATTTCAAGTACCTTTGCTTGTTGATACTGGTGCCAGTGTTACTATCATTAGCCATAAATTTAAAGAGAAGTTAGGCAGTATGGAAAAACGTCATATTGAACCTGTGAAATTAAATTTGGTTACTGCAACTGGAGATAGGAAACCCTTTCCTAGGAAAATGCTGGCTTGACCTTTAAATAGGCAGTCAAAAGCTTAGGCATGAGGTTCTCATAGTTAATATAGAACAGAATGGAATCCTTGGTCTAGACTTCATGTCTAGTGTTAAGTGACTAGGCTCGTACAAACTAACAAAGAAAAGAGTGAAGCCAACAAGATTTGTAAATTTTAACAAAATAATTTCTTTCCCTAGAAAACAAGGTAAAAATATGAAAAAGGACTTACGGTTTGTGAATCTAATTAAAAAACTAGTGCTAGAATTAAAAAATATAAGTCCTATCACTAACAGTTCTAATTGAATCCAAGTTCGAATCCCGATGAAGTTCCAATATGGAAGGCAATGACGTCAGATGAGGTCGTTGTACTGATGTCAACAGTTCCTCGTTGAATCACAATTTATAATGTTCCAGTACAGAATTCCAGAATAAATTTCCACTAAATGTCTTTGTCCAAGAATCTTTATGAAGAAGAGCACTTGTATATTTTCCAGAGAATATAAATTTATTAAATCAAAAAAAAAAAAAAATAGAAGAAGTATAAATCAAACTGGCATCAACATACAAAACGCCTTGAGCTCTAAAGGTGTAGCATACGACTGAAAGAAAAACACGGAGAATGAGTATTAAACCCAACTAAAACGTAATTTCATACCCGTGTGATAGGTTACGTGATCACTTACTACAAGTCAATTAGCACGTAGGTTAGAATAGCCTTAGCTAAGAATCAGTGGTTCTTACACTGGAAATGAATTTATGAAAAGCTTGTTCACAACTGAGCTAACACGTGGGCCGAATATGACCTTGGTAATGACCAATCATTTTCACTTAGTGTTTACGAATTCAGAACCAAGGTCAGAAACTAGGTCAGCTAAAAATATAATTTAGCAATACTTGTATACTAGAACTGAACTGGATTTTCTGGAAAAGTCAAATCCAGTGAATAAAGTTATCATTATAATAACTTGCAATGAAATAAAAATAAAATTAAAAATTTAAAACACACAAGTAATTAAATTACATGTACGTAACACTAGACATTCTATTGATATTATTTAAAATAAAAACTGTATAACAGTTAAAGGGGAAAATATTCCATGCTTTCAGTATCAAACTGAAATGAAATCCATTTGTAGCCGTGTTTCAGTCTTGGATAATGTTATCATCCCCCCCCCCCATAGTGAAATTATTGTCTCTGGAAAACTTATTGCCCCAGGTATTAACGAAACAACTGCTTTAATGGAACCAACATCAAACGTCAGGCAAAAACATGAAATATTGTTGGTTAAAACTGTTGTCAATCCTACTTTGGGTACTGTACCCTTGCGGTTTCTAAATGTTACTGACAAGGGGTATAAACTTCACAAAAACACTGTAGTGGCCACCGTTAATGTGGTCAAGTTGTGTATTGAACAACAATGTACTGTAAATGAGGTAAAGGTCACAGAATATTGCCTAGGTGAAAACACAGTACCTGAACATTTAGACTCATTGTTCCAGGGGTCCTGTAAGGAATTAAATGAGACCTACTAATGGAATATCAGCACATTTTCTCCAGATCAACCAATGACATGGGTTTAACAGATCTATTTGAACATCATGTTAATACAGGTGATTAACCGCTTATTAGGCAGCAACCCAGAAGGGTTCCATTAGCTTGTATGAAAGAAATACAGAAAGAATTTGAAGATATGGCAGCAAAAGGGGTAATTGAGGAATCTTATAACCCCTGGTATTCTCCATTTGTCTTACTAAGAAAGAAAGATAATACTTTGCGCTTTTGCGTTGATTATAGAAGACTTAATGATGTTACAATAAAAACAGTCACCCTCTTCCAAGCATTGATAGTACCCGTGACGCACTGTCTGGATCAAAGTGGTTCTCCACTCTTGACCTAAATTGCGGTTATTGGCAAGTTAAGGTTGCTCCTGAAGACAGACTCAAAACTGTTTTCCCTATACCTAGCGGTGGACTATGGCAGTTTGCTACAATGCCATTTGGATTGTGTACAGCACCCGCAACATTTGAAAAGTTGATGGAAAAGGTCTTATCAAAGCTAACTTGGAAAATACGTCTCATCTAACTTGATGATATTATAGTCTTCTCTAAAATAAGTTTTCGAAAGACTTAGGAATGCAAACCTTAAGATGATCCTAAAGAAATGTGCTTTATTTAGAAAGAATGTGTCCTTCTTGGGACATATTGTAAGCGAGAATGGCATTGTTACTCATCCTGATAAAACTGACACTGTCAATAACTGGCCAATACCCACAAATTTAAAAGAGATTAGACAATTCTTATGCCTATGTTCATATTATAGAAAGTTTGTCTATGGATTTGCTGATACAGCAAGACCTTTACACAAACTTACTGAGCAGAGTCAAAGATTTATCTGGACTGAAGACTGTCAGGCTGCCTTTGACAAACTGAAAAGGGCCTTCACAAGTTCTCCAATACTGGCATATCCTACACCTGATGACTTGTTCATACTGGACACTGATGCATCTATTATAGGTCTGGATGCCGTCCTGTCACAAGTACAAAATGGAGTAGAAAAGGTTACATGCTATTACAGTAAACCTTTTAGCAGGACTGAAAGGAAATACTGTGTGACTCGTAGAGAACTATTATCCATTGTAAGTTCAATAAAACATTTCCACCCATATTTGTATGGAAGATATTTTAAAGTTAGAACAGATCATGGTTCTCTAACCTGGCTGTTAAGCTTTAAAAATCCAGAAGGTAAGGTTGCTCGTTGGATTGAATTTCTGTCTTCTGATCAGTTCAAAATAGAGTATAGAGCTGGACGTGTACGTAACAATGCAGATGCATTATCTTGCAGACCTTGTCTAAGTCTGGAGTGTAATCACTGTACCCGAGCAGAAAGGAAATATGAAAATGCAGATAGTGAAAAGTCAAAATCAGAACAGTCAGTCTTCCACATGCTATAGGGTGCATACCAGGTCCCAGGATCCACATGCAAACACTAAGGATACTGACTATGAAAATGTTGAAACGATAAATAACAAAACAGACAATAACAATAACCTCGATACAATGAATAATAACACTAAATGTTTACAAAATCAAGATCCAGTACTAAAACAGGTGATACCTTGGGTAAATAGTGGAGTGAGACCCACATGGTCTGAGATTTTCCACTTAGATGAAAGTGCTAAATATTACTAGGCAAGATTTGACTCCTTGGAAATATACAATAATTTACTATGCCATAAATGGGACCCAGGTCAACGGAGACAACCAAACTTTCAAATAGTTATTCCCCGAAAGCTTTCTCTAATTTTTGAAAGGGTTTTCTTATATCCCAAATGACAGCCTGTTACACTGTTGTGTAACTGCTTCAAAACAACAGCTTTTAAGCAACACATGAGCAAAGATATAAAGCATTGGTGTAATGTTTGTAACCAATGTGCTTCCAGGAAACCACCTCATAAAAATGGAAAAGGACCTATGAAATTCTACAATGTAGGAGCCCCTATGGAAACATGGGCAATGGATGTGCTTGGGCCTTTACCAAAAAGTAATAAAGGGAATTTATATTAACTGGTGGTTGCCGACTATTTTACAAAATGGGTTGACGCAATCCCCATCAGGAATCAAAAAGCTGAAACTGTTGCACAGAAATTTGTTGAAAGAGTAGTAACCATTTTTGGCACCGCCATGCAGTTGCATTCTGACCAAGGTACTAACTTTGAATCAGATGTTTTCAGGAAGTTTGTAAAATACTAGGAATAGAGAAAACCCACACCACCCCGTACAGACCTCAGTCTGATGGCATGGTGGAAAGGGCAAATAGATCTATTGAATCCATGCTTTCAGCTTTTGTTTCAAAGAATAAAACAGACTGGGATGAGCATATTTACCTTTTTATGATGGCATATAGGTCAGCTGAGCATGAATCAACAGATGTATCTCCCTGTGAGATGGTGTTTGGCCGACTCATAAATTTACCAGTAGATCTTGTTAAACTTTCTTCAGAACACATGCAAAAAGATCGTGACAGAAATATCCAGCTAAATCCCTATGAAAAAGGAGATTTTGTGTGGTTATATAATGCACATATCAAAGGCACAGGTAGAAAATTACACTGTCCATGGGAAGGTCAATTTCTCTTAATACAAAAGTTAAATGATGTTATCTTTCGCATCCAGACAACTCCAAGATCAAAACCTAAAGTGGTTCATCACAATTTACTTAAACCTTACAGAGGAGACAACAAATCAAGCTGGTTGAACTAACTAAATAATTACTTACCATACATATAGATGTATTCTTCTTAAACTCTATCTTGTACATTTCACATTCTACTTCCAGATTACAAGGTTCAAATGTACTGTATGTGGAGACCTGGAATTTGCCAAGCTCCACTATTGTGAAAGACACATCACCACTGCACACTCTGGATTTGGATACAGGTGTAGCATATGCAATGCAGTCAGCTGCAGATATGACAGCAAACATCTATCGTGTCCTCGTGCCACCTTGGACCTGGTCAAGAGAGCGAATATGAAGTATAGCCAGGAGGAAGGGAAAGAGTACAATGAATTTATTAGAAAACGGAGACAATATGTCCAATTCGTTAAAAGGGAACCTGCAACACCTGCAGAATAATTGGAAGCCACCAGAGGGGGCCTATGTGTCATAGAAAAACCAGCTAAGGAAAACTCCTGCCAATGAGAAACCATCAAAAGAGAAGGCAGGAAGACGTAATACCCTTACGCAGATCGACAGAGCCAAACAGGCCTTACAATAAAAGAAGAAATGTAGTGTTGACAACAGCCATCAATAAGGAAGAGTCTGATATAACTATAGCAATATCTAACTCCAAGCCCATCAACAATACTCAATCAACAACTGCCTCTGTTTCAACTATACATATTCCCAAACCAATGGCTGCTGCAACAACAGATAGTAATCATCAATCCTGGAGCTGTGTCCAAGGGAGATGCAGACCAAAGTTCAACTGGTGCTGGTACACATGCGCAGGTCACCCCTTCATTACCCACTGAACAAGAAACAACCAGGCTGGAAACCCCTTTTGAACAGGAAGCATCTGGAGTGCAATCCCCATCCATCAAGTCTAACCATGGGCAGGACCCAGTACAGTATAAGAAGAAAAATAATATCGCTGATTCCACCAAGTCTGCTTGTTCAGTTAAATCAACTCTACCCGACAGAGATGCCCTGTCAAAAATATATTCTGAATATGAAGTGGAGGGACCCAAGGACCAAACTACGATTTATGAACCAGCCAACCAGTCTTTCGTCAGACTTATGGATATGGCGCATGCCAATCACAGCGGATAATTATCAACGTGGGTGGGACCAGATTTGAAACTTCAGCTCCAACCATGCAAGCAGATCCATCATCACTACTGAGCAAGATGATAACCAAGGAATCCCCTCTGCAAACCTATGAAGTAGAAAACGTTTATACATATTTTATTGACCGTGACCCAAGGCATTTTAGGACTATATTAAATTATCTCAGGAATATCAATTTTGACCCAGTATCCAGAACTTTACCATCCAGCTATGTACAGTTAGAGAAACTCCTGGCAGAAGTTCAGTTTTATGAATTCTTGGGCTTGGAGAAAATAATCCAAGACCGACTTAAAAATGTATAGATATAGTATGTAAAATTGGACCACAAAACAAAAGTCTCATTGTTTGGAATGAAAAGTTTCCCACATTAAACATTTTAATAGGAACTCAATACTCTCATTATATGTTGCTGGAAAATTTGAATTTGTCATTCTTTTGCTATTAAATATTTTGGTGTAAGACACCACATACATGTACATAATTAAATGAGAGAGAGAGAGAGAGAGAGAGAGAGAGAGAGAGAGAGAGAGAGAGATTTTCCTATATGTTAGAAGTGTCAAAAATTAAAATGTTGCTTTTGTATCTTATTCCATAATATTATGTATGAATATTTGTTTGTTATATGAGAATGCATAATTGGAGATTTTACTCTCATACCTTTTAGGGAAATTAGTTTTATCTCCAACCATATTAATTACTGTAACGTTAATGTATTAACAAAAGTCTTGTCTACCTTCATGATGTCGTTGTGGTCTCCAGTGTTGAGATCGCCTTGTCTTAATACTCAATCTGTTATTCAAGTTCCATTCGGGACGAATGATTTTCTCAGGAAGGGGGCAGTGTAACGAATTTGTAGTAGTATGTCCTCATTTCCTAATAAAGTCACGCAAATACATCCTTCCCTCGCGAGAAGAACAAGAATTCATTCACGCAACCGAAGGCTGTCACGCTTGAGGTACGTTTTGAGACACATTAAACATGCTATGTCTTGATACTACTATATTTAGTTACCTTGATGCATACGTTCTTAAATATCAATGTATCTCTTTCATGATTCTTTGATTAACATGCTTAATTCTTGTAACTCAGCTGCATTCCGACTCGCCATGTCATTTTAGTACCACACTCTCCAGTGTGGAGGTATTGAAATTACGTCACGAGGCTGGATGCGTTAGGCGTTTTCATTGGTTGACTGAGTTTCCAATAGTTACCGTATTTGTATATAAATACGTATGCATCGACAGATGAATGCTGCTTTCACACATTGAAACAGCGACTTGAGGGGTTGTAATAAAGAAACAAAAGCCTAAACCATGGCTATGTCAATGCTTCAGGTATCGTTGAAGTTGGATTAAAACCACCCATAAAAATATTAGATGAACTATAAATTATCCTGTTTGGAAATACTTTCCAAATTACCATATTTCTCCATCTATGGAAACATACTTCTAAAATCTTCTTTCCAATCCTGGGTAACAGTCCCAAAGAAAATATAATATATGTAATAATATATTTATGTGCAAAGAAGTAAAGTAAGGAAATTACTAACCTTACAAACGTTGACCCTATGTGGATCAAGAAAACGTTACACCGCCTTGGTACACCGGAAGAACAAACGAAATAATTCGGCAACTGCAGGTAATATATTTAATTGACTTTTCATATAATTCAATAATAAACTGTACATATAGTATATTTGTACTATGCAGGGTTGTAGAGAGCGAACATAATGCGAGGTTCATGGCTAGGTGAATGGTTCGGTACAAACTACGCTATAGAACTGAATACATGTACGATAACAAGAGACTTTTAAATTTATTTTCGTATTTTGGGAATTGCATAACTTCTATGTCAGTACGTTGTGCATTGCTCGCCCCTGATTTGAACTTTTTCAATGAATCATTCATGATATAGTGCTCTATTATGTTCATTCACGCAGACACTGGAACAATTGCATATTTACATATCACTCAAATTATATAACCTTTGAAATTAAAAGACAACCACTACCATAAGAAATGGTTGTATTTAACTAGCATTCGTCCTACAGATTTTCCCTCTGAATATTTTGCATATCATATTACATTTGCATAGAAGGATATGATAAACGATCCAGGTGCAATCATGATATCCGGTACCATATTTGGTCTTACTACCTGTAAACTAGGTTCATGTTTAATAAATCCGTGAGTGTGTGAGTGTGTGTAACGAAATGATGTGATGGATTAAGATGCACAATACCCGATGGAGGGTTCGTTTCTTTCTATGGCTTTGCTATTATGACCACAAATCTAGCGAAGCTATAACGAAATTTGTAACGAATATAAACACTAACACCTTTTACAAGCTCAGCTGATCCATACTCTTATATTGCACAGTTATTTCCCAATCAGCGTCTTTTGAATAGTAGTAGAGGAGAGTAGGAATTCTGGCTCAAGGACTATATCCCTATGCCAGAGACTCATATTAAGTACGATTTCCCTATCCCAGAGACTCCCATCCATCTCCCTCCCAACAACTATACTTTTGTTTCCACCACAAGAGGATTCTGGCTCAAGGACTATATCCTCATGTGCCAGGTACTATTTCCCTATCCCAGAAACTCCATCCATCCCTCTCCCAACAACTATACTTTTTTTCCACCCCTTGAGGATTCTGGCTCAGAGACATATACCTGTACCAGAGACCTCCATTTCTCTGTACAAGTACAAATTCCCTGTAACAGAGACCTCCACCCATCAGGACAGACACTTTTTTTTACATGTGAGGCTTTAGATGTCAGATTATTTCATACCTCATCACCGATTATCGGCGTTTCAACTGTTGATATTAGAAATATTTCATCATCATGATAATAGAGACTAAACTTTATTCTACCGCTCACACAACGACAATTCTCAAATAAACCTTTATCTGTAGTTTATTAAGAGGATATTTTTTATCAATAAAATATGCCTTTGACCGATCAAGATCAATGGTAAGTTTAGTATATTTTTGTTGACTCATCGTATCATGAAAGTTATTTAATCCTTCTGAAAATGTCTGGCTCAATTTTCAAGATAATTTAAATACTCGCTGTTACCAGATCTGATAAGGGAAAGTTTTAGCTTGTCACGAGCAACGCTGTTGCCACTGAAACATATTCCTGATGTTTCACTGTTAATTTAAACTGTCAACTGTTTACCTTCAATCATTAGATATTAGATCTTGCTATTGTTGCTACGTGTCACTGTCAAATCTTCAAACATTATTTTTATTGTTCACACAAAATATCGCTGTCGTCAGATGAGAAGATAATATCAAGTATAGATTTATCGCCACAACGATATCCAAGTGCAAACTTATCTATTCCGTTTTGGCAATAACGTTTGTCATCGAAATTACTCAATCCACGCTTGATAATAACGTCTGTTTCAAGCTTATGGTGATTTGTTCGAATAGCCATTTCTCTTACAAAACTAACGCCACCGTCAAGTGCGTACTTGTAATCATCAAACCTAATAGATTTTGTGACAAAATCGCGAGGTAAACCTTTTGCTTTTTTGTTATTTCATTATAGTCTAACAACACGGCATGCATTTTACTCCGCAATCCAATAACGTATTTGATGATGAGGGAGTTCATTTCATCCGTAAACTTACCAATAACCTTTCAATCTGTAACATCATGAAATTTACTATCGCAAGGATAATCGGAAAGATCAAATAGATGTCAGTTATCAAAAATATCTTGATATACATCCTCAGTCTCTATTTCATAAAGAAGCGAGTCAGTATCGGTAAACAATAGTTTACTTGACGGTCACTGCTTCTTAAAAAAATAAAATGAAAATCGTACACGAGCCACTTCGACAAATCAAGTACAGAAGCTCCAATATAAATCGGTTTATTTAGTTTTAGATTTGTTTTTCGTCGCTGTATCGCGACATGGTTCTCATTAAAAATGTTCATGCTGACAAAATCATCATCTCATACAAGTTTGTTTCGGCGGTTGATATCATTAACTAGCTCAATGTTTACTCGCTTTCTAATATTTCCCGTTGTCTTACCAAAGCCGAAGTTGTTCATAAGCTTAAAGAAGTTTTTCTCGAAATCGGTTTTAGCTACAGCTCTCCTTAACGTGTTTGAGCTAATATAACCTCTCATCCAATGCGACTGATTAAACTTTAACTCTATAAACTTTCCTCAACACAGGACCAGCATCTACCGCTTGTTTTAAAACTTTGTAATGCAAAACATAATTTCGCTTATCAAGTTAATTTGCGACTAGGTTTCTTACCATAGAATTTTGTCTTGGTTATGCCATTGCTTGTTGCTCTTGAGATAATAAACTATAATCGATTATCATTGATTCCGCACAGAACGGAAAATCGTTATGAAAATCATGCAACGAAGCAGGATAATCGAGTTCAACTTCAACGAAATACGAAACATCGTCTGGTATCTTTTTTTTCTGTTTCCGTCAGAAATTGGTCAGGTGTAATCCAACGAAATCCACCAAACAGCATTGGTTCTGACATTGCATAACCGTACAAATTATTTCAGTATTTGTAAATAATATACTTCGATGGAAGCTCAGGATTATAATCTTTCATGTACTTATTGTTTGCTTCCGAATACTTTTTTGTTATCACGCTAATACCGCCTCGGATACCTTTCTCGATAAAGTTAAACATGTCAACGTCCGTCAGTAAATCTAGCTCAGTTTTACTAAACTTTAACAAAGCATCCCAGGAGTAGGGTAATACCAACAGGGATCTAGTCCATAATTGTTATAGCTTACTCGACGGAAACTTTCGAACACATCCGCAAGCAATAGCACATCCGTTTTCAAATATAAATCATGATAATCGCCAAATGTTTTGCAATCGAATTCTTTCCAAATATCTTTTGCATAATTATACACGTCATCGGTTATATTTTCATTTTAGCTGTGAATAAAATCTATATTTGTCAGGTAAAGAAGTTTCATCAAATTTTCTCCAATCATCAAGGTACTCGTATGGAAATACTCCTTTGTTGTTAACAAGTTTGCTTGATTACTAAAACAATCTTGTAGGTTATAAAACTCGCTACAACCTTTTACTAGCTCATCTAACGATGCTGCCATAAACTGTAGGCTGTCAATGAACCGCAACGTACCTAAAGTAACTGACATATACTTTTGAAAATTATTTGTGATACACTTGATTATATTATTGAGTTTTAAACGAGACGTTATTTAAGCATCACCGAAAGCTTCTACGATAATGTGACTGTCATTACCTCGGAAACTGTGAAGAACAACTGGAATAATATCTGGAACATGAAATTTTAGATTACACTTATCATGAGCCGCTCCACGATAATGCCCGGCCAAATGACAATGATCACGTACTTTTTATTGCCAGGTTCTATGTCAAAGGATTTATTGCAGATGTGACAAAATTCCGCTTTTTGATGATCGGATTCTTCTTGAGATGTCAGTTTTATCCCTGACGTTGTCAGGGGAACGATTCTTCTCAAACGTTTAAATATATCATCAACCTCACTAATTAACTGCTTGAGAAGCCAAACAGCCGGATTTTACCGCGATATAATTTAATTGGCTTTGATAAACTAGGATCAACGCAACAAACTATTTGACACGCTACTCCGCATGGAATTTGGTTTTGAATTTTTCTTGTACTCGAATGGCTAGGATTATTTTCTACGCCAAGTACAGGCTGAAGTAAACAATCGAAGTCGGCGTATACAACGAAAGGAATTTTTAGTTTATGATTATGATTAACAAGCCGAAGAATTTTTTTTAATCCTCGCCTGGCATTGTTATTCGTTGTACATTATTACAGTACTGTAGATGCTTTTCTAATTTTTCATTGTCAGAACAGCCGTGTAAACAACGATAACAGAGGTATTTCTTACTTTTGTATTTGTTATGCTGTTTACCAAGAAGTCCGCTGAAGTTTTTGATCTATACGTAATGATTTTAATAAAATAATAAGTTTATTGTCGATTGCGAAGCTGTTTCTGAAATATACCTTGGATACAAGTTTTCATGCTCGTCAAGACCAAATACTTTAACTGAAATATTGTTTTGTTTTTGAAACTTTGGTATTTGATTTTCCGCAACTGGAAAGTTAATACGGTTAAATTTAATTTTGTAACGTGAGTAAAATATTTGTCAACGCTATCAGCATTTTCTGCTGGAAACATCGCAGAGAGAATAGCCCACTAGAAGCACTTGTTATCAAAGTTTTTTTCGTTTATACAGCATTTTTTATTTTTTTATTTTTTGTGGCAGGTCAATATACCCAGCGCTATTAACGCCCCTACCGCGTACCATGTAATATTTCATTGTGTGAAATAAAATTTCAGTAATCATCTCAAACTTCCAACCAGAACCTGATTCGGTGAATTCTTCTATCTTTTTCCAAATTTCCTGGCGTATTTCATCAGCTAGCGATGAAAGATTAGTTCCAAGCAAAACGTGCTTTGATTTTGCGTTAATAAAAGGATCTGTAATTTCCTTCTCAGTCGACTCTTCTGTCACTTGTAATTTAGAAAATATAACGTGATAATGCACAAGAAGTTTCATGCCCTTATGTTTTCAAGTTCACGTTTTATAGTTGGTTCTAACAAATGATAAAGATTCGTAGAGGTGAAATTTACTAAAACGATTTGTTTATCAAATCGATAGCTGTTATCAAATCCTGCAAAAGCAGTAGCTATTTTTGTAGGTTCTCCTGTGAGGCTCTTTTTCGCTATATCACGTAACTTCAGCATTGTCATATAATATATTATCAAATCTCTAATTTATTGTTCAAACAGGCAGCTTACTGGTCGAAGGGCTAGTCAAACAATCAATTAGAGATATAAATTGCTTATAGTATAATGACACAAAATTTAATGATGACGAATGTAAGCGAGCAGGAGTATTATTACGTTCACCCGGGAAATATGTTAGGATCGGTGATACACGTTAAATACGGTCAACCGGTCGGTAAAGCAACAGCAGCTGGTTATAAGATCAGCATAAAGGTGATAATGCCGAGCGAGTTGAAATCTTTAGGAAAGATTTTCTTTACATGTTATTCTGTGATTAAATTCCAGAAAGACAATGAGTGTATCATGTTAACGGCGCGGTTACTGATGATAACATTGAAAATCTTGCTTTGCAGGATGAGTTTCAACCTCATCCGGTATTTGATCTTTACGAACGACTATGGAATTATTCGAAATATCAGAATAAACAAAGTGCTAGGAAAAATAAATAATAGCGGATATCTTAAAATAAATGTTAGAGGAACAAAAAAGATTTTGTTGATTATTATAGTCACATGTTTGTTTATGAAACGTTTAACGGACCAATACCAGATGGTTTAGTAATAATCCACATCAACCGCGTCAAAACAGATTATCGTCTAGAAAATTTAGATCTTGTCAAGTCAAAAGAAAATAGCAGACGTGGAAGAGGTGGTGGTATTAATTTTAGATGCCCGGCAAAATCTATTGTTTCATTTAATCTTGAAACAAATGAGGAAATCAAATTTAAATCAATTGATTCTGCTGCAAGATATTTTAAAAATTAATCCTGGAGCAATAAAATATGTCGCAGATGGTATTAGAAACACGACAACCTCACAATCAACATTTGACAGAATCATCTTCCGA
Organism: Megalonaias nervosa; assembly: GCA_016617855.1. Lineage (NCBI taxonomy): Eukaryota > Metazoa > Mollusca > Bivalvia > Unionida > Unionidae > Megalonaias > Megalonaias nervosa. Next base: position 35,371 of record JAECUM010027626.1, read on the forward strand.
TATGACGATTAATCTTTTCGTAATATGTTTGCAAGCTCATCTCGACTAATACAAGTATGACACCACAACATGATAGCTTCTCTATCATACACTGCACTAAATTTTTTATCGTTATATAATTGTTCTTTTTTCAGTGTCAGTCAATAAAATTGTATCGCTTACACCGCGAAACAAAATAGGAAAATTTTTTTTAGGTTTGTGTAGCTCTGATGCTAGATCGTCGTATAATTCTTTTCCAAGACCTAACTTGTATTTTGTTCTGATTAATCCCTGCACTAGCTTTCTATCAAATCGTTCTCGCATATTTGTAGGTTTCATATCTTTAAGTTCATCTAGCATTACCTTATCACGGTCTGATTTTGAGTTCTCTGCACGAACGTTATCAGTACACTTTATATCACGATAACAGATGTCGTGACCCATTGCTATTGCATCAACTTGATTATAAGGCTCTTGTCCTGGCAATAGATTATCGTTTTCGTCCAGTTGTTTATCTAGCGGATTATATGGCCCAATATATTTGTGTCCGTGTAATGTTCAGCCTCCTTTCGGTTTCGGTAACTTACCGATAATTTTATGTATATCCATCCCAGAACTAATTACTTCCCGGCGATTGCATGATTGACAGTAAGTAACAATTTTATCTTGTTCTGTGCAAAGATCTTTATCACAATCACAATTACAACTTCGACTCATTATTATTTTAATCATTGACTAAAACGACTCTATCCACACCTGAACCTTTTGTCGTCGAAGAAATAAAAATATTTTTTTTATTTTACCGGAAACCAGTACAAATACCTTTTAGCATCGTTCTGTTATTTTTTGTTGTTTCTATTTTTTTAGTCTTTGTTAAGCGTTTTAGTTTTACATTTGAGGCAATACGTTATAGTTTGCGACATGTTATATTCGAGTGTCACACAAAATTTATTGCTATATCGTCGTTGTTTTTGCTCGGGTGGCTGTCAAATTGTACAATAAACTTTAGAAAATCGGGATCTCTTGACATCTGCCGGATAAACATAATACAATAATAACCACAAGAAGACGTTACAACCGTTTGTAATTGATTAGACGATTAATTAATTTTTTTAATTTTTTTTAAATATATTTTTTTATAAGATCACTCGGCGGAAGTCCGAACGAATCAAAATAATTATTATCGTAAACAACAACCCAATGAGTGCCTGATCCATCATCAAAGTTTTGTATGTTTATGATACACGAACCACCTGCTGGTACGTCATCAAGTTCATCTTTGGAAAATATTCCACGAAATCTGTTTTAGACGATTTTATCGTCGGCTTTGGATTTTAATTTTTCAGGTAAATCAAAATTACTCAAAGGTGCCTGGTCCCTGGTAGAGTCATTCTACGTTCGATTCCTAGTAGATTCGGAATTAGACTGCCTGCTAACCCCGCTAAAAGTGGAGGGACTGGGATAAATCCTCCTTGTTTTGTTTTTCTTGGGGACTTCGACTTTGCCGTTGTTTTCTTTTTTCTGGTTGTTGACGATCTTGAGTTTTTAGCTGGCATTATATTATATATTGTTACATAAAACTACGTCACCGACGACAACGTCCTCAACGATAGATCTGTTTGATGCCGTCTCCAGATATCGCCTTTTTAGTTGCTCCTGATACTGCCCCTGATGTTGCTGCTAGTCCCAGTGTTCCTAGCATAGGTAAAATCTTTGGCATTGCGCTAGCTATTACAGAAAGTGCTGGTCCAAAAATTCCGCCATCGACCGCATAGTGGTTGGACCTCGCTGTTACTTGTGAAACAGATAGTTTAAGAACAAACGGTTTTCCTACGATCGCTTTGCGATCAAGTTTATCGAGTTTTTGTTACGTTAACATTACTTTAACCGCTGTTTTATTTGAAGTCGCCGGAGATATCATTAAAGAAACAGAACGGCGTTTAGCAACCGCTGCTGATAATTTTTCAACTTGACCGGGCGTTAGATATATTACTCGAGTTGTGTACTTGGTTTTCATTATATCAAGGTTGTTAGATTAAACTTGTACAGTCATTCTTCCTTTAGTCGCATCAATTGTCAAGAATCTATCACTGACGACTAGCGCATATAGGTTATACTGCTCAGATGGAGCCACACCAAGCATCCAAGTAACTTCAATATAAACTGTAGATCCTATACCTCGTTCGGATTGTTTTGATACTTCGAAGTAAAAGATTGGGTATAGCGATCGAAATTCTTCAACAGATATTTGGCTTCCACTGTCAGCGTCCTGATATTTTTGTATTGCTTCCATGAGGTACATGTAAGCTTGTGTAACGTTTCTTGTTTCATCGTCAGCAAAGTTACATTCCATTGCTCGCTAGGGATATTGTTTCGAATTTATCCTAACAAAGATTCGCCTGACATTGGGGTTATCAAATACGGAATTGTTCATTTCTTGATTACCGCGACGCTCCTATCGTTGAAATACAACAAACAAGTGTCGCGGTAATTGTTCGCTGGGGGCGATTGTAACACGCCACGTGTAATCAGTTGTGTTAGGAATTGCTGTTTGATAAATTTTGTTCTGCTGGAAATATATCTTTTTTGTCCACGCGGTCAACGTTGACTCGAGTTGCATCATCTTACTCGTTGATGGGACAACTCGTGGCATCCATAACGTTAATCTTGTAACAACAAACTGTCCTTCAGCTACTTCATCAGCATGTATTATACAATCGTTTTGTTCTGGTCGATCTAAAATATGAGTATGTTTTAGTCCGCGAAAATCTTTGTTGTGATCGCGATACAATTCAAATATTGTGCTCAATGGAAGCATCATTGTTATTTGGCGAGATTCTACGGCAAACGCTTTTCGTTTGGCCTTTCATTCGTTATATTGCTGTCGTCCTAATCTTGTGGCCGCTAATCTTATTGAGTTTCCTATTGCAGCTACATCATTAGCAGCTGGATTGGCGATTAGATTATTGTTATCTGGAGCAGGATTATCCTCACCAGTACGGAATTTGCTTGAAACAGCTGCTCCGAATGAGGTATCTTTAAACCACATCATGTTAGAATCAACTGATCTTGAGTAATCATCGCTAAACGAGACGATGTTAATTATTGTTCTTGCTACGGGCAAGTGCATTGAAATATATTCCACGGTTTAATTGGCCAACTGGTATTTAGCATTTCTAAACAAACTCCAACCGTTATTGACTAGCATAATTTCTGCACCAGCTGAAATATTACCTCCAAGTGCTGTTAACACTTGACCAAGTGCTTCTAACACAGCATTATGCGGCAATAAAAACACATCCTCATCTCTTGTGTTAAAAGTTCTAACTCCAGCCTTATTTGGTTCATTTGAGTTTTCATCGAGATACTCGTCGTATTCGCATTCTGTTACAGCTGACATTATTTTATAATAGCCACGCAAAATTGCAACGATTAAAAAGCAGCAGGAGTCATTGGCTTTGTTTTCTTTACAACTTTACTTATTACTTCTTCACCACGCGGTGATAATAATTTTTTTGTGGTAGTTATCATAGCTCGTTCTGTTTCTTTTGTTGGTGCAATATTTGATATTACTTGTTTTATTTCCGATGCCGAAGGTGGGCTGCCTTTAATTTCATCTGCGATTTTTTGTCCGACTGCAGTGTCAGCCGCAGTCGCAGAAGATTTACCTGCGTCAAGTGCAATTGGTGCTACTTTATGCGCTATTCCTGGTATATTCTCAGCAATTGTTGTAAATATATTTCCAAAAAATCCATCTACGATATTTCGTCTTTAAATTTTTCTTCGTCTCATCTTGTTATAAATATAGGTTTACAATATTGATCGTACAACAACTATGTCATTTCACCAACTTCAACAACTATGTCGTTGACAGCTACGCTGTTGCGCGTAGGTGTAAGTAATACGTGACAACTTAATTGTTAAGATCTATTTGTCGCCCAGATTGATCTGTTAATTGCATTGTTATACTCGTTATTTGATTTTCAAGATTGATCGGATAGTATATCAATTGCCTAGGAGTAATTTGCATCAGTGATCCTGGAGGAACATCTGGTGAAAAACTATAAATAGTTTGACCTTGGCTTCCTAAGGCCTAAATAAGATCCTAGTGCAAGAGAACAATTGATTAAAATTGTATTTACTTCTGTTATGTTAACGGGTAAATCTCCATCATACGATATACTTTGTTCTGCAACACTGCCGTATTGTCGATGATTAAAACCAAGCAACTAGTGGCTGGTGAAAAATCAATTATCAAATTATTTTCAACGTGATTCTAACTGGTAGTGTATTATAGTTCGGAGTTAACTCAAAATTGTCCGCGGCGGCTCCAGTTTTTGTTATTAGTTCTTTTATCGTTTTATTAAGATCATTTATGTTATACGCTCCTTGAGGTATTTTGACTGTTACCCAAGCGCCAGGATTAAATGTAAAGTCGTCGTTGACATGTGTTTTTACATTTGCCATAGAATGCCACATCGTAGCAGAAATTAATCCAATTTCGTATTGTTTATTTGGATCTAGTTCTATTGGTGGATTGTAATAAACAGAAAAGTTTGCGCTGTTTCTTGTTGTTTGCGATGAATTGAGAAATGATATTGGTGATGTTATTGGCATTATATTAATGTTGTTAGATTATTTTACGCGATAAGATCACTGTTTAAAATTTGGTACTCGGATGATGTTAGTAATCCACTCGATCTAAGATGATCTAAGATATCAACAATTTCGTTGTCGATTTTTGTGCTTTCGTTACCAGCTTCTTTCGATGATATCAATGACATAAGTCGGTCAACTATTACAGCGGTGGATACAAAAACTTTAACTCCAGATCCGGTTGTTTCTATTTCCTCTAGTAATCTTCTATCCCGTCCGCTTTCATATTTATCAAACAGTCTTTTGAAAGGCCATGCTTTAGCATAACCTCCTGGTCTAATTCGATACTGTGTTGCTGTTTTAAGCATTACTTCAGCAATAATTCCTTCTCTTATAGTATCATATGCTCCTAAGAAATAATTTACCCCGTTAATTTTTTCATTTCTTTATCAGCATCTAAACCATCTTAATAAATCCTCTTAATTTTTCTGTTCAATTTTTTTTATATTTTTCTGCTGACCAATTTCGAATATTGCCAATGTCTTCGAAATTATGTTTACCAATAAAATTATTATATTCCTCATATAATATTTTAACACGTGCATCTTTTCTATAAAATCTTATCTGATTTTCGATAGGCATTATTTCTACGGTAGCTTCAGTTATTCTTTTTGTTCTTCAGCTAATTTCTTAGTTTGTTCTGACAAATTCTCTATTAACCTCTTTAACTCGGCTGGACTAACCATCATTCTTGCAATAGCGTGTTGAAACATAAGAGGGTTGTTCATTAATCTGTCGTGTATCAGCATCAGCAATGTCTTTTACAAATTCCTCTACAATTGTTTTAATTTTTTTCTTTCGATCTTTCTCCGAGTAAACCTAACAACACTTTTTCTTTCATTTTTTTTTTTCTTCTAGTTCTTCCGGAGACAATGTTGATATTTCTGGTTGTTTGCCAAGTACTGCTTCAGTAACCGGCTTAAAAAATTTGGTGGTTGCTTTTTCCGCAACGCGTTGTCCACTCCACGCTTCTTGCACTCTTTTCTTAAAAGCAGCTCGAGTTTCAGCAAATTTCTTTAGTAGTTCATCTATTTGTTGATGTTTATCCATCTGTTATTTTTATACGCTTTATAAAATTCACATAGATAAACTCATTAATACAACAACGAAATATTTTAGTTGGATCACGCGCTAGTTTATCAAATAAAAATAAATTGTATTTGTCTTTGGTTGCTTGATGATATTTCAATAAATGTATCTTTTGTTACATCACCGCATTGCTCGTTTGTAATATTTCTCACATCAACATTATCTAGTCCAGGAAAGAGTATAAAACATCCCGTATTCCGCCGAATAAAACTGTCGACGTTTTAAAGCACTTCAGCACGATAAATTAAATTACATCTTTTGTTACGTGACAATCAAAAATAAGATCTAATCTTATTCATCTCCTCGTTGTTTAGAGGGATATCGTCAAAGACAATTATTTTATGTTCGGACGAATCAAGTTCATCGACGGGAATTAAATAATCCGGTTGTTTTATCACAAATATATCATCACCGGCTCCAAGTTCATCACGAAGTTTATCGTTATATTAGCTCAATAGCTCGTATTTGTCTTGCTGCGGATTAATTGTGTAAATATACACACGATCGTAGTTTAAATTATCGTTGAGCAAACGATTTAGTTAATATATTTGTTTTACCTGATCCTGTACGACCAACAATAAGATAATGACAATACGGAAGTTAGTTGTTGTGTTTATGTTTGATTAATCGTTCGGTATAAAAATTTAATATAGTTGACTGCGTCATTGCTGTTGTTATATAATTTTATGTTATATAATTTACATAATATGAGTTATTACACAAAGTTTGGAACAACGCTCACTTGATCAATTTCCGCTGACGAACCATCAACAATAACTGATACGTCATCGTTTGTAAAAAAAACCGGCGATACAATGACAGGTATTTTATTGATGTTGAATCAACGAGTGCTTGGTTTAGCAGTAGATTATCCGCCACCAAAGGTTTATCTTACTCAAGCGGTAAGACACTCAACTAAAACCGATCGACGATAATAAACTATCATTGACAGGAGGAACTTTAAGCGGTACCTTAGATATGTCAGGGAAAAAATTATAAATTTTGAGACCGCATACCCACCAACAAACTTAAATCAAGCACAAGCAGTGAGTTATTTACAGTTGAAGTATGTGGATGGCAACAAGCTTGATAAAACCGGTGGAACGGTTACCGGTATTATTAATATGTCAAATAAAATAATTATTGGGTTGGAAACCACATATCCACCAGCAAATGTTGATAATACACAAGCGGTGAGTTATGTACAACTAAAATCTGTTGACGATAACAAGCTCGACAAGTCCGGCGACACAATGACAGGTAACCTGATAATGAGTTATAACGCAAAAGTAACTGGATTACCGATAACCTCGCCACCGGCTGATGATACAGTTGCTATTAGTTATGCTCAGTTAAAAGAAGCACTCGCCCCGTATTTAAGACAATCCGGCGGAACAATGTCAGGCAATATAAATATGAGAAACAGCATAATAACAACAACATATGTTCCAGTCAACCCTAATGATCTGACAAATAAAGCGTATGTTGATATTCTATCTAGTGGTGGTGTAAAACGAACCAAAACAATGTTGGGTATATTCCAACACTTTTAAGACATCTGATAACCGAGCTGGATTTGAGATAAGCGCATCAACACATTATTCTGAAAATTATCCTCATCACGCTTTCTCTGATAGACAAGAATGGACGACTAACGGAGAAAACAAAGATTTTTGGATCAAAATCAAATGTCCCGTTGCAGTTGCAAATTTGGCAATTTCATTTGCGCGGTCGATTAAACTCTAGTGTTGGGCGAATTTATAATTGGCGATTGGAAGGATCAAACGATGATATCAACTGGATAATATTGTATAGTACAGAAGACACGTACTTTACAATTCCAAATGAGAATACTGTTAACAAGTACTTTTATTTTCGAATTTATGTTGTCACCGCTGAGGATCCGTTTCCAGGATTGACATCATTTCAAATATACACACTCGATGATCAAATTTAAGCTAATATTGTATAATAAATGTCAGAACCACCAATTATAACCGTTGCAAGAGAATTTTATGACAATATTTTTAACCTAGATAAAGATGTCAGTAGTGGAACAGATGTTAGCGACGAATCACGAGCGGGAAATAGAATCCAATCTATGAAATATATTAACATTACAAAATTAAGCACTAAAATATCACAAGGAATAAATAATTTTCTTCGCGTTATGTATATGCGAGAGAAGCAATAAACGACTTTGATATCATAAACAGATACTGTCATCCTGATGATTGTCTAGAAGAATAAAATAATGTTGAAATCCTGCTGAAAAAAATATTAATTGAGCTTGACAAGGAAAATATAGATTTAATAATACGATCAAATCTAATAAAAGCACGAGCTTATGGTGGAAGAGCTTATGAAGAAAAACAAATAAACGACAGTCAATGTCGTCTTGACAAACTAGCGGAATCTAAATGATTAAATTTATTAAGAAACAAAAAGTTACACGATAGTTTTTCAAAACGACAAACAAACCCTGGTTGAAATCGTTATTTTAGCAACGAATACAACGTTGATTATTAAAGTGCACTCAAACGCAATTCTACCAATGATACGTAAAAGAAACAGAATTTGATCTAGTTATTGTTAACAAATCTCTAGGGATAATCAAATATTTTAACGATGAAATTAATAATTTCAGTGATGTTGAGCGAGAAACGTTTTTTGAAGAAGTCTAACAAACAAGGATGGAAGAAAAGATTGATTTTTACTACGACATAAGTGAAGAATATGATGTTCCACTTCCATTGCTTCAACGCTCTAGACAACTGTCAATACGAAATTATTACAAAGAAATTGAGAAAATACTCACGAAACCATACGAAAAATTAATGCTGAAAGTAGCTTATGTTATTGGTCTTCTCACAAATGAACTAGACAGACTCCGAAAAGTAATGCTAATAAATTTTATAGTCGCATACGGAAATATCAGACAATATGTTTCCCTCAAAAATTTTACTTTGGATCAAATAGGCTTGGTACTTGGGTTTATTGATGAAACAGAAAGAGAATACGGTAATTTGGTAAATAAAACAGATTAGTATGAACGTGAAGTAGAAGACACGTTTGATTCCTACAGTTGGTTAAACAAAAATGAGGTATTAACAGACGAACGATATAAGCATACTTCGTCAGATGTTTATGACAAGTATAGAGATTTTATAGCTGATCCTAACTAGAATTTTTAATATTGTATAAATATTGTAAACAAATATTGTATAATGAAAAAACAGATCATCGATTTCAATCATATTTCAGAAGAAACTCCAAAACAAGATGTGGACGCGTTAATGCAATATTACAAATTTTATCATAAAAGTCTTTGGTGTGTAAAACAATGTTACAAGTATTATATTAGAATACTTCGAGTAATATCATATTTACCACTGCTAATGACTGGCCCTGGCATAATTTCGAGTGGAGTATCATTAAACCCGCTTTTGTTAATAATATCCGGCGTTGGTGTTTCTCTTGCAACAGCGTGTAAAAAAAATTGAGCTTCGACTTGTGACTAAAAAAATGCCTGTAAAACAGCAAGTATCACTTATAAAAAATTACTTGATTAGATACAATCTTATTTGCGAGGCGTAAAATATGATTTGGACTATTTAATACGCGAGTTGCGTATTATTGACAGTATGTTAACAGGTATTCTACCAATGAGAGTTAGCAGGTATGAAAAAAATTATCACAAAACGTATAGTGCTGATAGGGTATGAACTTTTGTCTAAACTTTAAAAATAATCTGACATCTAAAACCTCACACGTAAAAACAATTGTCTGTCCTGATGGGTGGAGGTCTCTGGTACAGGGAATTTGTACTTGTACAGAGAAATGGAGGTCTCTGGTACATGGATATGTCTCTGAGCCAGAATCCTCTTGTGGTGGAAAAAAAAGTATAGTTGTTGGGAGAGGGATGGATGTAGTCTCTGGGATAGGGAAATCGTACCTGGCACATGGGGATATAGTCCTTGGGCCAGAATCCTCTTGTGGTGGGAGAAAAAGTATAGTTGTTGGGAGAGGGATGGATGGGAGTCTCTGGGATAGGGAAATCGTACTTAGTAGGAGTCTCTGGCACATGGGGATATAGTCCTTGATCCAGAATCCTTATCTTCCTCTCCTACTTAAATCTGTCTTGAATATTCTACCTCATCAATTAATTTGCTATTGATAAGTTCTATAATTTTCTTATTATATTTGTTTGTTGGTTTTTCAACTCGATCTTTGTATTCTGTCAGTCACACTCAGTTTGTTATGTTGTCTTTTAATAATGTTTATCTCTATTAAATCAATATTTTGTGCAGCTCTGACAAAGTAAAAGTCTAAGGAATTGAATTTATTTGTATCTTGATCAGTTGTGTTATTCGTTTCCTTCAGTATGTCTTATTCTTCCATTTGAAAAAATAAGATATCATGTAATATCCTATTTTTCTTTCCTTCACAAGTTCACCATCTAGTCATAAATCTTGGTGCATATCTTCTGCTTAAAATGTTGCTATATTGTTGAATGTTTTGCATTTGATATGCCTTTTCTCTCACAGCTTGCAATGGTAGTACAGCATAAGACAAGTCAGTAAGCAAGTTTGAACAACTCCTGTGAATCTAAGGTATTTTTCTTTTGTCGTCAATCTGCTTTCGAAACTTTAATTTTGCTAGATATTGATTTATAATTACATGTTCCTTGGATATAGCAGAGTGGACAATCATTTCTTTAAACAGTAATTATGTTGGGATTATGTATTTATATTCGAGGACTTGATTATCTAACTACTTTAATCGAATTATGTGAAACTTTTCAGAACTTCAGTGATATTCTTATTGCACGAGATTACATTGAACTAAAAGCATTTGGATTAATAATTTTGTTAAATTCAGTGGATTTATCACGGTAACACATAACACTTTTAAAAGCTTCGTTAGGAATATTTTCGAATAAGTGAAAAATTGATGGTACAATTAGAAATACATCAGGATTAAATTCTAGGAGATGATACACTTTAAAATTTGTAAATTCTTTCACTTTGATTTTATATTTTATATAAATAAAGTTATGCTATGGTCAAATTTCAGTGCTTGTTCTGGGATTTATTTGATCTTGTTGCTTATGTTTTAAACCAGTACACGTTACAGAGATAAAATCCAAAATGTCCTAGAATGAGTTGAACAAATAGTCAATTAAGCCCAAACTTCTACCCTCAATTATGAAAAAAGGTCAATCACACAATGCTAGTTAATTATAGATAACACTATCAATAAAACATTCTTGTAGCTTCACAATATATTGCATCTCAGTATTGCTTCTTGTGTACCTGAATGCATTTCTTTCCTTTTCGTATGTGCTGCATCTGGTACTATCTAATTATATTTCTTCTTGTTTAATTTTTTAATTAATTGTTTAATTTAATTATTTTTATTGTTATGTGTGTCATGCTGTCCATATTGTTCAGCTTATTTATGGCTGAATTCACTCTGTTACCGCTTTAAGGGCTGAATTCTCTCTTCTATAATGTTGTAAAACTCTTCTTATATAAACATTGTATTGAACGCGTCTGCAATAGACACCAGTAAAGGTTCACTGAACCTACTAAATGCCAAAGTTACGTCCGATTCAAAATCCTGTAATTCATAAACCAGTATCTGCCCTAACCATCCCGTTTTATACAGCAGCCATGCTATTCAATACCAAGTTGAAAATGATATACATTTTTGGTAATTTTCCATATATATATATATATATATATATATATATATATATATATATATATATATATATATATATATATATATATATATTGTTACGTGTAGGCTCGTACAAAAGTAACAAAGCAAAAGAATGAAGCCAACAAGCTTTGTAAATTTTAACAAAATAATTTATTTCCCTAGAAAACAAGTAAGGTAAAAATCTGAAAAGGAACTTACGGCTTGTGAATCTAATCCAAAAATTAATCCTAGAATTTAAAAATATAAGTCCTATCACTAAAAAGTTCTAAATGAGACAAAGTTCGAATCCCGATGAAGTTCCAAGATGGAAGGCAATGACGTCTTCTATATCCTGTTTTGTGTTGATGTGTCAAAAGTTCCTTGTTGAATTTGATGAATCAAAAAATAATATTCCGTCTTTAGAATTCCGAAGAATTTCCAATAAATGTCTTTGTCCAAGAATTTGTATGAGCACTGGTATTTTCCAGGGAATATAAATTATTAAATCCAAAAAATAGAAGAATTTTAAATCAAACTGGCATCAACGTTAAAAAACACTTTGAGCTCTAAAGGTGTAAAATACGACTGACTATTTCACTATAAAACATCTGTTTTAACCCTTAACTAAAACGCAGTTTAGACCCCTTGATGGGTCACGTGATCACTTACTCCGAACAATGCAGTAAAATAATAT
>JAECUM010027627.1:0-48400 GCA_016617855.1 Megalonaias nervosa
CTCTCTCTCTCTCTCTCTCTCTCTCTCTCTCTCTCTCTCTCTCTCTCTCTCTCTCTCTCTCTCTCTCTCTCTCTCTCTCAGGATGAACAGATTTTAAAATGTATCATCACTGATGATCTTTAACTGCAATTAATGAGAAGGCGAAATCAAGAATTCCTAAAGGATGCTTCAGATACTAAGATGGTTAGACTTAGTTTTCCACATAAATCATGGAAGTTGTCAGTGACTGAATATATACTACCTGTTGCTTTTCGATACTCTGCGTGACCTATGCAGTATCGTAACCTTGTTATACTCAACGGCAAGCAGTGCAAATTTTAAAGATAAAAGCTCGTGATTGTATATATGGACCAAATTGTGTAACTAGCGATTCTAACTCTCATCCATTATCATAACCATGTTTGAAAACAATCGAGAAATAGGGCATTGCAAACCGATATTGAATGGCAATCAAACTTTTGGTGCAACGTATGTTAAAACAAAAAGAGACTGCAAAATACACAAAATCAACTTTGTATTAAGAGATAAACAATAATGGAAGCCAAAATAATACAAGTAAATTCACAGTCATTAAAAGCTAATGTTTAATGTTATTACGCTCTGAAGTCTGTTAGACTCGTCCGTCAGGTTACTGCAGTACCTCCAACCCTGCAATGTTCACTGTATCATTCCGCGCAAGAAACGTGTTAACGATAAAAAAGAATTGAGCATCTGTCTTCAAGCATGTTAACTCTTTAATAGATTAATTGTTTCCTTCCCATAAATGTATCTAACTCCAGCTGTACCTATGTGCTTGCCAGCCTATCTACCTACTTTTCTGGCTATATACCTACCTGCTAGTTATCTACCTAACTACTCTACTAGTTATTAGTTGGGAGCTACGGACGGCCGTATGTTTATAATGCGCTCGCCTTTAGCGAATCAGTGCCATGCCAACTCTGTCCGCGTTGGTTCTAGTATCGGGTTTGGATATTGTAGGTATATAAGATAGCATGACATTAGCTTCCCCAGTGTCAGTGGTTCTTATCGGGGGTTTCCCAAGTTCTTCCTCCACCAAATATATTGTCCCTCATGTATTGCCTATAGTATGCTGAACATGGCATTAAATCCCAAAACAGCAACTACAAAAATAAAATAAAAAAAATTTTAAAAAAATACTTATCGGTGTGAAAATTCTAACAATTACAACATCGATTCATCTGTAAAACCTGTTACTAGTATTTGCATTTAATTATTGTGCCACTAGCTTTGGTGAAGCCATGTATCATACAAGAGATAAATATGAACTTGAGAAAATGGTAGAGATTTATTATTATTATTATTATTATTATTATTATTATTATTATTATTATTATTATAGGCTCACAATAGGGCTGGTCTCGTAAGGGAGGCTGTGTCCGATGCATTTCTGGTTGATTCTACACCACCAGAGGGTGGCGTTGTCCGAGACGGTAACATGAATCAGCCAGTAAGGGTTTACTTCTCAAACTGTTTGACTTTACGTACTTTTTTCTTTCATTATTATAATTGATTTTATTTCAAACAATTAAACGATTTTCACCATAATCTGATGTAATCTGAGAAAACGTACTGAGACGTTTATGTGTATATGTTTACCTTTGTCTATGTCCGATTGTTAAGCATGTATGTATTTATGTATGTATGCATGCATGTATATATGTATGCATGTATGTATGTATGTATGTATGTATGTGTGTGTGTGTGTGTGTGTGTGTATGTATGTATGTATGTATGTATGGATGAACGCATGCATGTATGTATGTCTTACCCTACTTTTTTCTTGCTTCAGGCGGACGTAAACTATGATACAGAAATAAATCGGATAAGTTGCCACTGGTCTGACTTTCAGGATCCTCATTCAGGCATAGCTTACTACAAAGTTGGTTTGGGAACACAGATAGGATCTATCAACATCGCGCCACTTGTTGATGTCAGGCTTCGGAAGGGTGAGAATCCAATGACATTATTTAATACAGTGATTATTCATTTCAATTTCCTTGTTCATTTCTTTTTACACCATTGTTAGTTTGTATGTTAGTAGTTACAGAAAGGTTAATCTTTCATGAATTTGTCAGAGTTTCTCTGCGATGCATTTGAAATTTAATTTCTTAACATTGACGTAAACATTGGATAATTCTAATAAATCCATTGAGTGAACCACCTAAAGTCTGTCGATATTACAGAAAATCAGCCGACTAAGTGTTGTGAGAGTTGCTTATACTGCTGGACAATAATCTGTCAGGTCAGCTACATTAATTTATGTAAGGGCAATGAAATATACACTGTAATTAATAGAATTCACACATAAGTTACGCTCTGCATGTTCTGAGAAAGAGCGTAGTCCCTCAAAAGCGTATTCAATTTCAAAATTTTTCAAGTATTCGGAAGTTGCAACGGTGATGGGCAGGGCAAAACATTGTAATATTCGCAAAAGTGTGGGTTCCTAATAGGCAAATATGCATGGAACATAAATGGTTATCGTAAACAGATCTTGTAAAGAACATAATTTTCAACAATCACTATTCTAAACTGATCTGGAGGAGAGTTGTCAATCGATAATTAGGTGCCCATGCTTTGGTTTTCTTCATGTTTGCTCGAATTTGCTAAAATTCAATCAGAACTAAGCTTATTCATACATTCTCTGCCTCTACAGGTTATGTTTCTTAATATTTAAATATTGATTGGTTCAGATATTCGATCTAATTGTTTCTTTAACTTTTGAGGCATAATTTGTAAATTATTTCATTTAAATGTTAGGAAAAAAGTTTCAAATATCATAGTCCAGAATTACCAAATTGGTCATGTTGTATAATTTTAGAACATTCATGGAATGGCGTCTTTACACCCGGAGTCAAATATTTTGTTACCGTAGAGGCTTGCAACGGAGCTGGCTTATGCACCAGACGATATTCAAATGGCATTATCTTGGATAACTCGCCCCCTGTACCAGGTCTCGTGCATGTTGGAATGAGCGACAAACATGAAACATTTCAAAGCCATCGGTACGTAGCAAAGATTCTCTCGCCAAATACCTTTGAAAGGTTACAAACCTTTTATTTTATGTACAATATGTCACTGTATCCTTCATATAACTGAGGTTTATGTGAGTCAATAGTAAGCTGAAAATAAATACCACCACTACTACCACAACAATGGTATTCATCATTTGCTTCTTATTTTCTAACTAGCACAAGAATAACACAAAATTACAACTCTTAACACCTGCAACGGCGATGCTTTCTTGTACACATACCACAACTACGCTTATTCTACGAATTAGCTATATATTAGAGGAATCATTTCAATGGCATTTCTTTGACGTAGTTTTATAACGGATTACATGAACAAACTGACAAACGTATACGGGTTATACTTACTTTCTGTTTTCAGACACAGTTTAACCGCAAAGTGGATCGGATTTCACGACCCACAGTCTGACTTACATTATTTTGAGTACTGTTTGACAACCAATATAAGTGAAGAAAACACGTGCGACCTTATAAATTGGACAAATTGTCTTTTGGCGAATGAAATATTTCGCTCGGGTCTCAATATTCCAGAGCATAAGTTGGTTTTTGTCAAGGTTCGTTCAGTCAATAATGCTGGATTAGTTGCAACAGGAATTTCTACTCCTTTCCAAATTGATACCACACCCCCAGAAGTAATGGAGAAACCAAAATTTGTTCTTAGTGGTATGCAGGTTTCACATCGAGAGGGAACGCAATGGGAAAACTCGCTCCTTCGACTTCAGTGGAAATTTTCCGATAAAGAAAGCAGAGTTACAAGGCATGTTATAAAACTTGTTACCCATCGTGATGGGCGAGTCGAGCAGGAGAGAATAGAAATTACAAATGAGGAGAAGTTGACGATTCAGTTAAAAGATGACTCCCGTCTTCGAAGTGGGGACAGGTATATTGCCCATGTAACTGCATGTAACGGAGCTGGCCTGTGTACAAATTCTTCAACGGAATCTCTCCTGATTGATTCCAGTCCACCCCATCTGGGAGGTTTCAAACCACCGATGTCGTGGGACAATACTCCTAACGGAACTCGCATCAATCTTACCTGGTTTGGATTTAAAGATATTGAATCATCTATTGACATATACTTCTTGCAAATAAGTCGAACTTACAGTGGAAATGAGTTGTCCAACGGTGTTATAACTGTGCAGGCAAAAGACTCTGACATTCAAAATATTAGCGTGTTGATCAACGGCACAATACATACAGGAAATGATGTAATACTTTCAATATGGGCCACGAATGGTGTTGGTTTGCGCAGTCCTATCGGGAGGGTGACAGTAACAGCTTTAAGCACTGACAGTTATGGATCCACCGGTATACTTAAGTTGCAAAAACATTCTTGTGTGTCACATTATTGCAATAATGACTGCACATGTGCTGCAATTGGTAAATATTGCCAAGGTACAGTTAACTACACAACATGCTTAAATGAAAATATCAGCAGTTCTGCCAATGATATTCCACACATTACAGTCCTCGGAGGAATGGAAAAAGGACACCAGAAGCTGTCGGCTTCGTCGACTTGTTTATCATGTCATTGGGTAGTCCTACATAACGGATCATTGGATATACTTAGGTACGAATGGAGTCTAGGTCTTCATGCTGGCAATCCTGGTGATGGTATTTTTGAGGGACCTTCTGAACGACGTTGGGAAGATATCGGCAAGGAGACACAAGTGACGTATTGTTTGCCTTACCCACGACAACTTATCAGTGATGAAGATTATGTATTTTATGTTAAAGCCTGGTTTTCGAACACACTGTCGGCTATCTTCAAATCTCCACCAATTAAAATTGACACTAGTGCCCCAACCGTTCTTCGTGGCAAATACATAACAGAATCTTTGGACAACTGCAAAACAGATGCAGAATTCATAACAAATCTGACATCTGTTTCCATTTGCTGGGAAAATATTTTCCAGGACTCACAAAGCGGTATTCTCAGATATGAACTGATGGCAGGGACGTCACCTTACGGTAAATGTCAAACAGATGTTTTTACTTCAAAAATATGTTACGGGTACCTTGGGGTTATATATTCTATTGACCTTGATGCATGTGATATTCCATGCAGCTGATATTCTTTGGTTGAGACCGGTTTTAATTACATGCTGAGTCTCACTCACTTGATTGTATGAATAATCCAGGAATCTGCATATTGTCAAAAAGGGGGAGGGGGTACGTACTATAATGGCCTATTATGGCCCACCTCTAAATCTCTTCCCTTTATGATGTATTGTAGCTGTAACATATCAAAATGAACCTGTAACGTATGAAACTGAACCTTATAATTTGAAACAATAGCCCTTTTACAGAAAAGATGCAATGTCAAATGTCATGACCCTAACACTCATTTAATATTTTCATATTAATCTGGCTAAAATCCTACATTCATCTAAATTAACATTATACATAAGATGATATTCTATATGTCTTGTGTCTGTATACAATTTAATGGCACAAGAAAAAGTTCAGAAAGTATCTAAAACTGATCTTGTACCTTTTATTAGTGAGCTGTATTTCAAAGAGGTTACCTTAAAGTCATGCTGCATGTTGAATAATAGTTTTACAAAACTGTACGTTTCTAACCTGCAATAAAATGCCATAATTTAATAGATAAACAGTGTTCCTGTATCATCCTCTAGCGGGTCCACGCCATTTATTTACAATTCTGAAATATCGCCTTTTTGATTTGAACCGTCTATTTCCATAAGTAATACGAAAGCTGTATAAGGTATTAATCGGGAGGTTGGCGGATCCGTTGGTGTTAGATGATTACTGAGAATGAAACAATAAGGACACCTACTACTCATACCACTACTAATGTTAACGTGTTGCTGACATTTTATCTTATAATAAGAGTCACATTTTTGTATAAGATTTTTGACCTATTTAAAATAGAAACGTTCTGATAAGCCAGCTTTCTTATTGAGGAAGCGTAGGAGTACAATTTTCCACTGAGCCGATATTTGTTGGAGCTATTAAAGATCAAATATATTTCACTCATTTATATTTGGAATAGTTAAGCTGGGCCATTTGTTTCCAGTAGACGACGGTCCATTGTATTCATGAAAAGGAAGTATAACGTTAAAGAATTAGTACAAGACATACATTCATGAGAAAAGAACTGTATGAAGCCTGCTTTGCTGTTGAATATTATGCTCATGGCCAATGTATTACAGAAGTGATACCAAATTGAAATCTAGAAGTTGCAGCAAGTACTGGTATTAGTACAAGTTATAAACATACTATTAAATATTTCAATTCAAGACTTACATTAAGTAGTTTTGTTAGTATTCCATCTTTATACATGTTGGCTATTAAAATACTATAGGCATGTTTCGATTCACGTGTTCCTCGTTAGTCAGTAGAATCTGTCCGGCATAGACGTTCCAGCTTCGGGAAAATAGAAACTGACGGTAAAAACTGCACCGTGACTTACCTTGAAATCAGAAACCTTTTAGGGTCATAGGAAGACATCTGTTCGATACAGGACATTAGACTTATAGGACCTTACATGAGTAAAATCGTTTGGTTGTGCTCTCTTCCAACAAAATTAGTAGTATGAGTCGAGTAATTCCTAATTTTAGCGATACTTGGCTACCAAACTTTTGCAATAATGCATCGCCTGTTATAAATTCCATTTCAAATGAGCACAATTATACGATTGTATTCATCACGTAATGAAGCATAATAAGTTTACCTAAGACGGCTGCAGTATCGTACAGAGAAATTACAATGAACGCATTCTGATTCATCGGACACTATGCCTTTGCTTTATGTAACGTCGTGACATCATGTGTAACTTCATGAGGTCTTCTTACGTGATTTGATATGGAAAAAGTATTATACGGTTGCATCTACGAAATTAACCCAGCAATCACGTGATGCATATATTTTAAAAATCTAATAGAGGTCCCTACTAAAAGTTCAGTAACGTTGAATTTGGGCTAAAATATTTATAACTTGTGATATTTTTGGTCAAACATGGCATATGCATACATTATGTACATCATATTGGTCTTATCTCTCGATTCAAGAGCTAATTAACAAGCACCTAGAATTTGGTTTTGAATTTGGCTAAAATATGCATTTGTTGGAGACTTTGGCCAACATTTAATGCTATTTTATCTTTACCATAGAATTGTACATTCCAAAATATTTTTTCAAGTAAAGCTCATTTATGTCTTTTGAAATGATATCAAAACTATATATATATATTATATATATAGTATATATATATATATATATATATATATATATATATATATATATATATATATATATATCCCTGATAAATACATAGTACCTGCAATAAAATTACTCTTCTAGTACTCCCCTTTGCAGACTAGGTAACAAAAGATATTAAAATTTTAATATTCGTTAACTTTTATGTAAGAAAATTGCATAACAGCACCCTTTTATCATCAAAGGTGAACTTGTAGGACTTAACTTAGTACTTATATACAAATGATCCTAAACTGGCAGAGATGGAGATAATTCCATACCTCCATTTTACTCTGTGCATACCATATTTTACCTTTTAATTTTTTGTTTTTAAAGGTGATGATTTATTTAACATCGCTGATGTAAATCTGTCGACAAGATTTGACTTCCATGATCTATGTCTGCTTCCTGGAGTCCGGTATTACTTCACTGTCAGGGCTACAAATAATGTCGGCCTGATGACCTCTTTGGCCTCTGATGGAATTGTTTATGACAACGAGCCACCATTCGATGGACAAGTCTTCAATACTAATAAATTTAGAAACGTTGAGTATCAGCTTTCAACATCCGAACTTGGAATTTCCTGGAATGGATTTGGAGACCATTACTCATTTATCAAAAAGTACATTGTAAATATAAATGATTTGACTCTGGACAAAATTATATTGTCCCATTTTGAGGTGGGAATTCAAAATACGATTATTTTAAGGAACCTGAATCTTACTCATGGACACCGATACTCTGCTACTGTTCATGCCATTGATGCAGCAGGATACTCTTCAAATTATGTCAGTTCCACAAGCCTTACAGTGGACTCCTCAAAACCAGAAGGATTTCACTGCAACACTTTTGTTAGCGTCGGTAATACTACTAGTTTTACAAGTAGCAATTCCATGAATCTTACACGGGATAAATTTTATCACTTAAAAATAGGCAGTGCAGTATATCCAAAATTTGGTAGACTGGCAATATTGATTGGTCGCCATGAAATGTTCCTGCATTTAACGAAAAATCACAATGGTTCTTTTGAAACTGAACTAAATTTTATGTCGCCATACAGTGGAGAAACCCCCTTGACACTCTACACAGAAGATGAAAACGCTAATGGACCGATGCAAATACAGTTATCTGAATGTATCAATATGACACTTGCCCCTACATTTTCACCTGTGAATCTGAAGCAGGTTGGTCCCGATCTGATTTCTGTATGCCTAAAAATATTGGATCCAGAAAGTGGAGTGAAGACCGTTCTTGTAGGGGCAGGTACAACTAAAAATGGATTTCAGATACAACCATTATTATCAATGCCGACAGAAAATCACATCATCCTACCTGTCGACGTTCGCCACGGAAGCCCTGTATACATCACTGCTATGACGTGGAACCATGCAGGCAGCCTATCCATCTTTACCAGTGATCCCATCATTATAGATCACACAGCACCAGTGATTACTAATGTGACTGTTTCAGTCAAAGCAAAAACGGAAAACTCATCAGATGGTGTAGATATTTTAGTCACCTGGTCGACTGAAGATAGTGAATCAGCGGTAAAATTATGTTACTGTGGATTAGGTATGTAGACATAAAAATAAACTGTGCGATATCCAAACTGAAAAAACTACGTATTGTATCTAGCACTGTCGATCTGAGCGAAAATAAATATATAACTTCATTGCAGCAGTTTAATATCACTGAGAGGTGATGAGTGAAACCACATTGTAAATTGGGGGAGGAGCAGAGAATTTAGGAGAATCGATGACAAATGGAACCTTTGAAATGTGAACTATAAAGTTGGTTGTATGTGCTGTGTTATATGTGTTGTGTTGCGTTTATATGTATTTAGATATACCTTTATGAAAGCCAAAAACAATGTTTTCCTGAACTTCAGACCTCTTTGCTGAGTTTAAAATCATCATATGTCGGTCTTCTAAATTTGTAATTCTCGATGTGTCGACAACAGTTAGCCCAGCAATTCTAATTTTCTCTTATGAACTCTTCGACCAAAAGATCTCCACTGATTCTTCGCTGTCGGTAACCTTTCCTTTTTATAAGCTTTTTAATTATTTTGTGTAACATAGTGAGTACTGTATTTTTTATTTTGATGTTCTTGTTTTTCTTTTATAGGAGAAGACATGGGTTCTGTATCCTTTGTACCCTTAACTTTATCATCATCAACAGAAAGATGCAGATTCTCTATTGTATCAGTTGCCCACGGTACAACTCTGTATCCACATATCACGTGTGTCAATAATGTTGAGTTGGCATCATCAACATGTGGAAAGGGTTTTGTGGTGTCATATCTTCATCCATCCATTGAGGATGCGAAAGCAATATTCGTGCCGCAGAACAGGATGCAGTCGTCTGCAGTTTCTAGATTTCAGTCAAATTTGACATTACTTGTTGCCCAGTGGCAGGGTTTCACCGACGTTAGTGGCATCAATTATTACCAGTGTAAACTTCTGAAAGATGGTCACGCAATACTTGATAACATAAACACCGGAAAACATTCTGGATGGAAGAGCCGTAAAGCACCATTAAAGGATGGTTCTACATACCACCTTGAAATAATTGCTGTAAATGCAGGAAATATACGCAGCGAACCTATTACCTGTAATATTAGCACATATAGTAAAAGCCCTTTGTTGACAGGTATGCAATTTTGAAGTCAGCAGTCACTATTAAATTACCTTATAATTATCTTGAAGTGCACAACTTGATGAAGATATAACATGTTTTATTTTAATGAACAAGTTTAAAGTTAACCTATTCATTTTTAAATTGTCTGTTCAATAATAAGTAGAAATTGACACTTCATTACTACATTAATCAATTTATTGATATTCAACAAGGCTAAGAGAAGACAAAGTAATGCCTGGACTCAGTCATGCTTTCTCTAAGGCATTATTCTTAACTCAACATGAGAGGAAAAGTATTTGCAATTTTGGAGACTTGAAGAGTAAATAATACTTCTTCTTAAAACAATACAAAATATATTCATTATATTACCTTTATACAGCAGGTAATCATACTCTAGTTTCTATATTCTATATCAGAGCTCTTATAAGGTCAAACAGATATAGCAAAATGATATCTGTTGCGTATTGTGCCCATAGACCATCATTTATTCTTTTGGGGCTTACTCATATCATGCATTTTATTTGCTGTTTAAAATCAAAAAGTGAATTATAGGGAAATATGAGAAAGAGAGCATTTCCTATATATTGATCTATAGTGTATACCGATAGCAGCTACTATTTGTTTTCCGAAATCATTTTCTTTATCAGGTAATGCAGCCAAAATCACACAACTTGAAAGCGAAGTATACATTTCATGGCACGACGTTTTTGACCTTGACAGACAACTAAAAACCACATTTTACGTGCGGCTGGGGTCAGCTGAGGGGCACGCCGATCTTGTTCATTGGAAAAGTATCCAGTCGAAAGAAGTGTCAATCAACAGAGCAAAAGTGAAGGACAGCATCTGGATTTATCTTAGAGCAATCTATGATACAGGTGAATCAACGATTTATCGGGATGTATTACTGCTTTGAATATGGTCCCTTTCAGAGAAAACTATAGGATAGTTATATTAAGTGATTAATAGACAGGAAATCTGGATGTTTTTCTCGTTATTGAAACTTTTAAATTTATATTATCTTGTCTGAAGCTAATTATTTTTAAACGATCTGTTGTTTTGCTGTACATATATGCTTGGAAATCTAATAATGCCTACTTCTTTTTGAAGATAATAATTAGATGATATTTGGAATTACACAGTTAATCGGATATGTTACGATTCATTTCCTTTCTCAAAATTCTGTATGTATATTAACTACAAAATATGTAATTCCAATAAAATTTATTTTAACCAGTGACAATTAACCTTCAACCACAAAACTGTTCAGCAAATACCAGTTTGAACATCAACAAAGGCTACAAGAAACCTTTAAACTAGACTTAAATATTTATTAACCAAACAATGTAAACCAAAAATAGCGGCAGTACTTCCCACTCCTTTCTTGAAGTCAAATTGTGCCTTTGCCATTTGGTCATTTTCCTTCGCCTATTTCCAAAGTATATCATTTAAAATAGGTGTTTCTGAATTACTCATTCCAGACATAATCATTGCCATGTCGTTTCAACGTTTTAAAAATTCTTATTGTTGTTTTTTTCTAATTTCATCCATATCATTTGCCTATTTAGCTTTCCATAACTGTCCCTTGATCTAATAAACAATTTTGATATATATATCTAGCATAAAAGCATATTTTTTCCTCATTTGCTACGGCTTTGTTTTGATTATAAAATATACTAAATGATTGGAAAACACTGTTCAGGTGAAACACTTTCAGCAGAATTCACGTTGTACCTTTTCTTAAAGAAATTTCCATATTTCACGGGAAAATAACTTTTCAATCTCTATAGCTCGTGTGGCAGTATCTTCTTGTATTGGAACATTGCTTTTCTTACACATTTTAAACTTTCTATTTTTCTTTTCTTCAAGAATTATTAACCTCTCTCGAAGTTTTCTGATAGATTGAAAATTGATCTATATAACGTGTATACTTGCCCCTACAATCACTACTAAAGTGTACTTTACCTGAGTTGGTTCTACAAGAGGTAAAATAAACACTACCGACATATTCTCTCGTAGTTCTCAAAATAAGGTTAACCAAGGTCATTTGAAATATCTGTTAACTCTCACGAAGCCATACCTATACTACCGGGACAATGTACAGAAATATTTGCGAACAGTTGTCAAAAGGGCCTGGTTATTTTCAAAATCTTGAAAAAATACAGCAACATCTTGTTGACACCATTTGTGCCTAATTTTAGTTCATTCAACATTCGCATATTGAGAATCCAGTTGGTTACATTTTGAAGTAAACGTTAATTTCGAATGACCAAAATGAGAGGTAATATCGGAGCAGAAAAGCCGGAACGTAATGTAGCAGCACCATGAAAAAATAAACTATTTTCTATAACTCGGCGTCCACGAGGATTTGTGTCGGCAAATTTATCAATCTTGCAATTCCTAAAGAGTCTACCATAAACGACTCTCAGTCCAGCTGGTTTCCAAGAAGCAAGAAAGAATTACCAAATGCATTTGTTACCTTGTCCATAGACGCTATCATACCATCAATATATATAAAAACATCAAGACGGTTTTCTTAAAGGAATATGGACATCACTTAAAAGAAAGCCAGGCTTTGAAGCAGTTATGACACTTAAGTCACCAGTAAGACTAATATCTTAGCCTTCAGATCAGTATTTAGTCAGATAGCTTTGATTTGAATGAAACTGTTATGTGTATTTCGACGTGTCTTGCAGTGACAAAGAAAGAAAACAAATATCGATATGCTATTGAAAATTATAGGCAACTTTAACTAATTTGTCCCAAGTATCCATATTTCCTTTCGAATGTAATAGCTTGAATTATTTTCATTTCCTCTCTACAGCCCTCCAGTACTACACCTGACCTTTACTTCGTATACCGTGTCTCTGTTAAACAAGTTAATAATGTTTTGATAAGAAATAAAAAAAAATCCTTTGAGTTTGTCGTAAATGTTTTCTTTTTAAGTGTTTTATGGACCTCGTGTTAATCGTATTCGGTTCAAATGTTTGGGAAATACCTTTTTATTTTTAATGTGAAAGTAATAATTTCATTACACTTCATGATTAAAGGTCTTCAAGCTTAGAAAATTATCAATAAAGCCATGCCTCTCACTTGTGTCTATCATCAGTAAAGCCATGCCTCTCTATTGATGTTTCCGTGATAAAACATATAAAAAGTGTCTTCTCATTTCAACGTGTGTTAAATGATCTATAAAGATGTACATATTTCTGGAGGGTTTTTTTGCCAGTGTAAGAGCTTTCAATTCTATTTTCTATATATATCTACATCTTACATGAAAATTGTATCTATACATGACATCCATTTCTTGGTTGTTCTTTATTGGATATTTTATGCTATCATAAATGACTAATCGAAACTCATTCTCATATTTCCTCCTAACGTAGATGTCTAATCGAAACTCCATCTCTTGCGAACAAAAAAACCCCACCAATTTCAAAAACCTTCTTAAATTGTTCAAATCTAAATAAGGTTCAAAATAATATATTCATTATTTGAAGACCTCATATTATCTATCCAATAATATTATAGAACCTTCTTAACGTTTTATTTCGTTTTTCAACATTCAAATCGTGATCGTATACCTTCCTCAATTTATGCCTTTTGTGTAAATTCCATTGAAAATTAATCCACTTTTACAGTATCTTTTACCACCTACATTCTGTTACGTATGATCGACATATCATGTTATCAATTCTTCCTGAATTTAACAACCTAAATATGAACCCCAATAGTTTATCTGGATCATAGTCAAGATCTTCCAGCTATGAAATACGCCATATATCTTGCTAGATCTGGAGTCTATTTTCTTGCACAAGCTTTGCAAAAACAAGAAATTGCTCATTAAAATGATACGAATTATGTTATTATAAAAATCTGATTAGTTGATCGAATTGACTGATAATGTTAGAGCCATCAAGGTATTATTACATTGTAAAATAATGATGTTAACAGATGCAACCACAGTAAGTGGTATTTTAATTGTAATTTTCTTATTATCTTAATCTTGTTTCCTTGAATTGTCGCTCGGTCACTCAACCATTCATTTGGTTACTTTGAACTTCACGTCTTTCCGGACACGATGCGTGACGTCATTGTCCTCATTTATGCCTCATTTAGGGAAAAGCGTTTGTTTAAATGAATAAATATCTGAATAAATATGCAATTACAATAATGTAATTTGGCTTCTCCCACCAACTAAAAGCAATTACAATCATAGTTTTGCTGTGCTCATTTTGAAGTCATGTGAATTAGGATGGGCACAAAAACCTGAACTCAACCAATAATTATTTACCATTTAAATACTTTAAGACCATGTTTAGATCACACTGTATCAAGTGCATTTCAGAAAAGCTCATCAATGGGCCAGAAAACTGTACAAACATCTCTTTAAAAACATTTTAGGAAGCGATGACCCTCGTTCCAAAATCTCTCTGCATTAACCTAACTTTCTCTCCTCCTCAATCGGACTGGCAGACAGCGAGACAACCATATTTTAACAAATGCACTCGAAATGCACCCAAACCCCCACCAGTCACGAGAACTAATCTGTTTTCCCCAATTTCTCTGATAGTTTCCCTGCAGTTTGAACGGCATGGCGTGCTACTTTTAATCAGTTTATCACAACTATGCCAGACAGACAAGGAGAAAGTTCGTTTCCGAACGTTGGTCTGTCTGTCGCTGTTACCGCTCAAAACTTGCTTCAGCTTAGAGCACCGTTCCCCGTACTACTAATATCCCAACAACTGACAAATCCTATGCAGATTATGTACGCACCTGAGCACTCGTTCTGACACTCCGACTACTACAATTAGTACAAACGAACAACAAAACGACACAAGAAGGCAACATAAATAGATGACTGGTCCCTACCCATATTCTTTAACAGGTTTTAGTAACTGGAACTTCAAACATATCACGTATTCACGTATTAGTAACATAACGGTTAGCACGGATACTGACACATCTGGTTTTAAAAAATCTAAGCCACAACTAAAGGTCCAAAAATTTATTATATACATGGGAATTAATGACATGCAAAAGAATGGTGTTCAGTCTATTCCTGCATAACTTCAGAAACTTTGGGCTACTTTGGTAAAACTGGTATTTCGCAATGCAAAACTTTACTTTTAGCTCGTGAATTACTTTCAGAAACGTTCTTTTATGAGCACAGCAGCTTTAATATGTTAAATACTTCTATTTTCATCTTAAGTTTTATCCGTAATCTGGAAGACTCAATGTTCCATACAGAGACTGACAACATACATTAGAGCGACGAGGTTATAGGTCTTACACTCATCACTGGAACCCGTTGTTGTAGGTTTCTTGTCCTGTCTCCGAACGTTAGTGGTAAATCTATTACGTTCTGACTTCCACGCAACACGGTTTTCTTTCAAAGTGTCTAAATTTTATTCTGCCATCAGTGAATTAAAAACCCTAACAACAGCATTCTGGTCACAGCGTGTGATGATATCCTTTATATTAACTTCAAACGTGATCATAGTTTCGCTGCTTGTCGAAATGTCATGCTTGATAATCCTGATCCAAATCAACCCGATGATGAAATTTTATGTTACTAAAGTTTGATTGAAAAGAAATACTTTATTTTGAGTTAAAAAGTTTATCGTCGAGGAAAGGTTCAATTATGTGGAAAGTAGTTTGCTACAAATTATGTATACATTTATTAATCTTAATGGGGGAAAGAAATATTTACTAATGCCCCAAAACTACCATTTTTCTTTGTCAGGTTTATTGACAATACTTTTTCATATATACTCATTCGGAAGGAGAACTAAATGATTTTCCAAAGTGAATAACAATTGTTCATCAATTAAAATTAATTTATGACTAATAAGGAATTGGATACCATTTAAATGTATCAATAGTCTGTGGAAAAAATAACATTTCAGAGGAGAATAATCTGGATTCTAGAGTATATTCCTATGAAACTGACAGTCATCAAATACGTTGTCAAAGGCATACCTTCAGGAGCATAGCTAAACTTCCACCATTGTTCCACAGGATCTGGAACAGCAAATAAGACTTGTACAACGGTTCTTCATTGCTTCTCGCATGACAAAGAGAGAATGTTTCAAAATCAGTGAACTTGGAAAAATGAAGTCTGACGTATTAATAAGAATAAATATTCACTGCAAAAGAAAAGAATTAATTCTGTTCATTGTTCATTTGAACAGATGTTTGGCTTCTTCGTCGGAATATGCAAAACACATCAAATCAGTGACATGCAGCAGATGTTTGCTGAAACGTCCGGAACATGTAAATGGGTTGTAACATATAAACGAAGTACGAATAAGGGCAATATTTTAGAGGGATGCAAACTATTGAATATTAAAATAAAAGTCTTAAAAACAGGTATAAATTATAAACTTAAGAAGCATAATTCCTGTGACATACACCATATGAATTGTTCAGTGCACTGCTTGAACTGTAAAAGTGTAAGGTGGAAACAAAAACGAAAGAAAATTGCACTTTCTTGGTATTTAGGAAGACAAAGATCAATGCCAGGATCTGTATCGTTCTCTGGAGACCATTGATATGGCAAGCGTGGAAAAGAACTAAGGTAGACGGTCGTTTGCTTAGGTTATGCTGAATATTTTGCAGGGAACATTGGATCAAGGTCCAATATTGCCTAATACCAAATACATGGCAGGTACAATCCAATACTTTCAGCTCCTCGATGATAAAGAAAAAGCCATTAAACACATCGAAATAGTCCGTGAAGATTTGATCTTGATAACTTATAAGAAAGTAATGGAGTTTGTTCTCCACGATGAGTTTGTCTGTGTCATCACTGCTACATACCTGACAGCCAACACATGTTCAAAATTGTATTCCATTTTGTACCCTTTTGGAGACCACGTTTGCTTCCATGGAGGCTATCGCTCACACATCCATTGCGAACGTTGAGGAGCATCGACCGCCGGACTTCCCAAAAAGACTACTCTGAGTTTTTCCAGTTACGGACCTAAAGATTACGGCTTCTAGTGTCAATATTAGAAACGACAACTCTATTTCGAGTGACGTACTGAAAGAACCCTTAAAGTCAGCCCACACGGTCGACCCAAATAAATTTGCACGTTTGTTGGCTCACCAAATCGTCAGCCGACCCTCGAATAAAGAATATCAGGTTATCTACAAGAAACGAGTGCGACTTCCCTATCACAGTTCGTTACCGTATGAATACCGCCTTTCACTATACAAACAGTTCCAATAAAAAATAAAGATCATTTTGAATACAGAGGCTCTCCAAGATTGAACCCACACAGAGACAGTACAATTAAGTCGAAAGCGATGATGTGCCTTCCAACCAGAGTGATGCTGTCCCAGCTATAAGGGTGATGGAGCACAATTTTTATTCTATTATTGTAAGGGGTGCCGTACTTCTGACTGTCTATGACTGATTCGTGCACCCACAAAGGACCCACAAACACATCGAGAACCACGAATCAAACAAGAATATAGTTTTCTATGACTTTGTCTGCATTTTGCAAGTAGATTCCAGCCTTTTAGACGTTGGAAAGAAATACTCGCAAATCTTTAGATGTACAAATTTGTTCTGATTCATGTGAAATGCAAAGAACCGTTGCATCTAATGCGCCTTAAAATAAGTATCTACTGGTGCCTGAATGATATACAAAGACGGATTGAAGACGGCTGTAACATAATCGGAAAGAGAGGTATAGTACCAGTGTGTGATAAAACTCTTCAGCTAACATGTTTCCATGTCCTCGGAAGGAAGTCATGGTAGCCATAAGAAATTTAGTGAACTAGGAAGTACTTTTAAAATTATCGATTTCACAAAATGATATAAATCTTTTGAATTTAAGGCGACGTGTTTTGTATGTATTCGTGACTGAATTTCTTCAATTTCGTCTAAATGTAGATTCCTTTTCGTTTATTTAACAACAGTGCGTTAAAGAACATGACGACCAAAGGTTATATGTGAGGTACAAACAAATCGTGTTGTGTTGCAAAGATTCATAATCCGCTTTCACGTTAGAAAGTGAAGAATAACGCATTTCGTTTCTGGAAGGATTTATTCGCGAAGCCGACAGGATTGTGTTTGATTGTAGTCAAACACATCTTGTCGTCTTCGATGAAATCTAAGGAGTAGATGAATAACAATTTAAGTTTTGGTTTGCACGAAGCATACATCATCGCAACGCTAGTATAGTTTACTTTTCTTAAAATTTATTTCAATAAACGTAAAACGCATCGCACTATCAATCTCAATACTCATTATGAATTATGCTTATGTCGATGCCACTCAGTAATCGCAGACATATCGATTAGGACGACATCTCCACATCCCCCTG
The DNA here is from genome assembly GCA_016617855.1 of Megalonaias nervosa. NCBI lineage: Eukaryota > Metazoa > Mollusca > Bivalvia > Unionida > Unionidae > Megalonaias > Megalonaias nervosa. The sequence continues at coordinate 18,242 of JAECUM010027627.1, forward strand.
CGGATCCGGGGTTGTATAACAGGCCAGACGAGTCCTCACTGCATATAAGAGGCGACTGAGTGGAGGCAACCTGTTTACCGTGGGTTGCGACCCGTGCCGAAGGAGGAAAGGATCTTGATAGTTGAGCAACGGCTTTCCGATGCAGAACACTACTTTGATCTCTACTTCTTCGAGACGGGTGGTCGGGAAGGAGCCTGTTTCGAAAACTCGGCTGGTCACTTCGAACCCAAAGAGTTCGTAAGTTACTTCGCTCACTTTTTCTCTATATATATTTTTCCTTGTATCTCTCTTGATACCACCGTTGCCCCTACAGTCTACTCCTTTGTTTTCTATTTTTCCATCAAAAGACTTCCTAGAAGGAGGTGGCTTAACCTGTCAATCGGGAGGTATCTTTACCTGGCGAGTATACTACCTGTGTATTCATTTCACTTACAAAGTTTCCCTTGTTGAACACCATCAGGGCTGGTGATCACGGGTGATGAATAAACAGCAAACAAAATGGAGAAACAAAAGAAAAAAACAGTTGAAAAGTGCTAAACTGCTTAGCGATTCAGAAAATGAAACATGTGGCTAGGAGGTTTTCATGCTCTTCATAGGCAGCTTCATGGTCATCCCATCCAAAGAAGACAGCAGGCTACATGCCACACTATCGCCATTCATAATATAAAGGACTAATCTTGGATTAATTGGGAAACTGAAAAGCGTATAAAAGCTCAAATCAGATGGTTTACTTGTACAATGTGAGCGAAAAATACATACTGAAAATATCCAAATAATTTAAGACATTCCACGATATTCCAGTAATCAGTAACATGACTAAATTCGTCCAAGTGCGTGATTCGGACCTACTCTAAAACTGTTGACAACGCTTCAAGTGGAGCTTCCGTTACTTTGATATCATTCCTTATCACACACATTTAAAAGCCATTGCTGTAAGCGTCATCCTACAACGAGTGATTACTTGTTGTTCCTGAGAAATTAAATGAAATCGTATCCTGCAGCAAAAATCTAAATCATAGGTGTACGTCTGAAAGACGTGCGACAAAGATACAGTAACAGTCGACGTACACGTTATACAAACTCACTGGATAACAATTTCAAAGACGTGAAACCAAAGTAGCAGGAATTGATCATCAGTGGCATGCAGATTAGCAGATGTATAACGTTTTCTTCAAACAATTTGTTTTGTGTCATTTATGTATGTCAAAATCGGCTTGGGTGGTTGATTTGACATCTAAACCATGGTCACAATTAGTGCAAGACTTCAACATCGTCTTGAAGGAAAATGCATTTTTTTTTTAAGAAAACGAATTGAAAAATATCACATATTCAAATTTTCGCCACTGAAGATTCTGAAACCAAAGCCAGTGTCGTGAAACGTTTCAAAGAACCATAAAATATGAAAATACTTTACACGTAACGTAGTCTCAATCGTATTGACGGTTTACAACGTCTGGTCAAAGATTATTAACAATCGTACCAATGCAGCATCGGATGCACTCTAGAGTGCAACCTCAAAACGAAGAGGACGTGTTTGGTCATTGTTTGGAATATCGGAAACCAGGAAAAGATGTGCTAAGCACCTTGGATTGGATTTGCATTGGAAGACACTGAAGGACATAATTGTTTCTTGTCACAAGACAGGTACATGGACGTGGCCCACCTGTGACAAATCAGTTTATAAAACTCACTGAAAGATGCTAATCGAATACAATCCACCTTCTCATTCATGGTCTCAAATTTTTATTTTCCTCTTTGTCTCTCTGTATCTCTCATACTAAATATATTCACAACAACAATTGATTATTCACGTATTTTATTTACTATATAGAATTGAACGAATTACTTAATTTGATGTTCGTGTACTCCAATATAGTCGAGCACAAAATAATGGAAAACACTTATTTCATTGCTGGGAGTCATTCATATCCCTTCCTGACAGTACATCGTATCATGATAAGTGTGAATATTAGTATAAGAGGAGATCCTGGAGAAAATATATTTTTTTCTCTAAATGAAAAGTCACTTTTTTGAAAATGATATTCAACTGAATTGAAGCAGACATATTTTTCTTTACCGAGGAGTGCCTCAATGATAAGGACCTGGTTTGGGAGATATGTTCAAAATAGGATCTTTCCATCTAATAACTTCATTGACACCTCAGCTCCTTAAGTTTGAATTCAAAGGCCAAACCAAAGGTTACATCAGTCTGAATAACATTTACTTGTACCTGAGGGTTAATCTTCTCAAAGTCGACAACATCAATCCAGTTATCAATGCCATGGAAATACATTTTGAACCTCTCTTTTGCCCGAAAAAAAATCGCTTGAGACCTTACTTGACTATGTTTGAAGCCACATAACAATTAGAAATCAATAGTACCAACAGTGTTTCTTACGATGATTGTGCAGAAGGAAATTGTCTGTGGGGATTCCCTTATCCTGATATAGTCCCATTTTCCCCAACGATATCCCCTGTATTACTGGCTACTGTTCCCATTTATACGTATAGTTTTTTATTCCTTGATTAGAGTTGGCTTATAGAAGAATGAAGCTGATGCAGAAAAAGAATCTCTTGTGAATTTAAATATATATGAAACTTTCTAACATATCCTAATGCTTCTTTGGGGAGGTAAAATTCAAGTGCTTTACATTATTCAGAAATTTGTCTGCAGCTATCGTACCCATGTCGCTTTAATTCTCTTCTACTAATGTAAGCATATTTAAACATAACGTTTCGTGAACCACATAAACATTTTAGAATGCAGTTTTCACTTTTAAGCTATTTATTTGTTCTCAGTGATAACTTTAACAGTCAGTTGTCAGTCACTTATGCTTGCAAGCTTGCATTTTCTTTAGGCCTCACATGCAGAGATTTCACTTTTGCCTTTTCATTAGCTGGGTGATTATTTATCCCCTTTAACCGCAAGTCGTGGATTGAACTTTAAGTCGCCTGGTAATTTAAAAAGAAATAAATGAATTAAAAGCGAAAGATAATAGTTATCAAGTTATTCAAATATTCAAAACGTACATGATATTCTCTGTTGCAAATAACATGTGAGAACACCAACTTCATTAGTCATACTCAGAAAGCAAATACCTTGATATTAAATACTGCAATATATATAAATGCAGAATGTAGTACTATTGTTTATATAATCGTTTTTATATTTTTAAAACTAGAAGAGATATATATGAATTAAGCAAGCTTTGTTAAATTTCTAATCCGACATTGCTCCACAAAGGTATTAAGTATGTCTTTGAGCCCATCTTGCTCCTTTTTGAAAGTCATTTAAAGTTACGACATGTGTTATTAATAAATGAAACTAATGTATTTCACGGTAGATCAGAGAGATTAAATCAAAAACCTAAAACGGTTACTTTTCTGGACTAAGTCTCCTAACAGGTCTGTATCGTCTGTGCTTTACTGTAGGTATGAAAAGAAGAATCCAAATGTTATATTACTATCGTAATTTACGGCAAAGGTAAAATGCAATTTTAAAGTTGCGAAAGAGTCGTGCTGGTACAATTAACAATTATCAGAGAGGTATTCTAAATGTCCATTATTTCTGCTTTTAAAAGAACTATCAGATGTCTGAGATAAAACACACTGATGTCAATCATCTGTTGCTGCTATTGACCATCGAAAATAATTTTGGAAAAAGGAAGAGACGGATACAAATAGAGTAAATGAAGAACGAAGGCATGAATGCTGGTGTAATATAACAAAGAAACAAACAAAGAAAAAGAAAAACAAAACAATCTATCAGCAATGTACACGCCACTGTAAAACAAGTTTTGGAACACAAGGTGTGGAACAAAGGATCTGTTATACAGCTATGAGAGGCTAAGGTCTTGTTCCAGATTTTCTGTATTTCAGTGATATTGCAGGCATATTAGTTTCTTCCTTGTGGTAACCGTCACTAATTTTGTACAAACATGTTTGTTTATCTTCATATTTAGACCTGATTAAATGCGAAATGTCGACATATATGGCTTTTTCCAAACTTACTATTTTTGTATAACTGGGTACAAGCAATTCAAGGTTTTACATCAGAATAACCAAGCAGTCTAAATTATCGAAAATATTCATTGGTGTGTGTGCATATGGCTACGCTAGACTTAGTTAAATATGTGTATCAAAATAAAAGCAATATGACCTAATAATGTAAATATTACGTCATTTTGAGGAAGTCAGTAACCGTTGATTTAACACCTCCTTTAAACGTTTCTACACACTGTTGATCAAGGGTCATAATCATCCTGGGATGCATTTCTTACATCTGAAATGTTAAGACTCCGTGGAAACCATGTTAACAAGTCTTTAGTAAAGATAAGCTATAATTACTACAACAATATTTCTCATCATTTCCTGATTTCCTATACTATTCAAGAGAGCGTTTTTGAAGACAATATTATTTTTGGTCTTTTAAAAGTCAGCTAAATTAGAGATTAGGTTTTCGTTTGGTTCAATATGAACCAGTATAAGGCTCGGTCCACCTATTATGGAATTCCTCTGGAAATTAGCATACAATCATGCATGATATACGTTAATTTGTTTTGAATTATTAACTAAAGTCATTCTTTTTATTTTTATGATCATACGTTGGAACTTTCGGCGCATTGTGGTTTTTCAGTCTAATTTTCAAAGCTAGATATTTAAAACAGGTGTTAATATTCTTTAAGAAAGGGTTTGGAATGTGCTGTCGATGTTAATTATGATTCACAGACTCCTAATATTCATAAGCTGATTTTGATGTATTTATTCTTATTATTTTCACTTCTTCTGGATCCCCGAATAACATCTTTAACTTAAATTTAATTGCGTTAAAACAAAGACGAGGCGATGGGGGGAGAGAGAGAGAGAGAGAGAGAGAGAGAGAGAGAGAGAGAGAGAGAGAGCATACACACGACTGGACTTTCTATCGGTACAGAGGGCTAAGTCAGAACTCTGTATTGCCAAGATCCCACAATATAAGCAATACGGTGGACGCATTAAAAACGGCTCTGTTACTGCAGAAAACCCAAATCGTTGATACTGTAAAAAAACACAATAAAATAACGACGACTATTCCCTAAACGATTGAATAAGTAAACGTTTAGTTAGGTTCGGTTTACAATTTCGTCGTTTCAAGTGAACAATGCCAATGCTGCCTCATATTCCGCTCCAGAAATGATCAGATTATTACCTTGAAACGAATTTCCGAATAATATTAGGATCTCTCGATCTCCCTCTCTTCGAAATAACACATACACAACTAAATCAAGTTTAAGTCTTTTACATGAAATTTTATAAACATTTTGATATCGATTACATAATTTTTTTTTAAATTCTAAAAATACTTAAGCCCAAAGGAAATCCATCACCACAACGACATTTGCTAATACAATACCAATAACCAAGAGCAAGATAAGTTGACTGTCACACCTTCCAATCATATTCAAAATCGAAAATAACTGGTCTCATTTTGCCTTCCCACTTATTTCACCATCAATGCTTTGATAAGTTTCGATGGGATCTACTTTAGACAAAAGGTCCTGATTACTTTTTGCAACAATTTCCACATTTTACAAAGCGAGTGAATCTTTTCATAAGATACCTTGTGTCTTGATTCGTTTTATTTTTAATTTTTAAGTTGGACCATTATTGTTTAGTAAAATCTAACCTGAAGTTGAGGATTAATTTCCTGAAATCAAACATAAGCTGAAATTTTTTAGAGAAAAATTTTGAGTATTAAGAAGTAATTTTACTGAATTTAATTTAATTTACTTTAATTTACTTTAATTTAATTTAAAGTAATTTACTGAATTTAATATGTTACTTCAATCAAGTCGTATACGATAGAACTATTAAAGTTTAACTCAGACACAACACTGTCAAAAGTTTGTGATTAAAGCTCGTTTCTGTTCTAAACATGATGTTGATAAATTGTAATGGTCGTAAAGCAGAGGCTAAAACAGAATTTCAAGAATTTATTAATCAATGGAAATTTTGAAATCATCTTCAGGGAAACAATTATTCCACATCACTGCAATAAATATGATATCAATATGCATGTGGGATACAGTCATTCAGGATCAATACTCGACCTATAGTCCATTTCAGATATCTGACTATCAGAATGTAAAGTTATGCAAATGATGACATCCTAAATTTGTGAACCATCAAATCACATAAAACGCGTAAAACAATGCACAGAGGCAATTATTGAACATTTGATAAAATACAAAAGATTAGCTGTATGTGTAAATATATTTTCCCACTTTACGAATAGAGGTATTGGAGGACTCAGTCCTAATTTAATATGTAAAAAATGGATCCACATTTCGTTATTGTTATAAATTTACGATATCTTGAAAATTATATTTTTGGCTAAGTCTACATTTTTGTCTGATATAGACTGCAGATGAATGACATAAATCGTCTAACTTTAAAAATATGTTTATTTTCAACGGGATTAGCTGAAGTGGTGGTACAATGGTTAGCATGCCGAACTCGAAATAGTATGCTTTTGGGTAAGGAACTTTACTCCAATTATCTAGGCGCTATATTGATATATTTATGTTGCCGTAAAACATACAACTGGTTGAGTCGGGGCTTAACTGGAGTTATAATACGACGAAGTAGAACAGGTGGACACCTACTTATTGAATTAATTTTAAGTTCATACTATCATGAAAATATATGTTTAACCTGTTTTATTAAAAAATATTCTGAACTAAATTTCAAAACTATAAGTTCTTGCTAAAGTTTGGTTGTTTTGCTGAATTTGCTGAATTTTATGTGAATCATGAAATTATATGTACAATCTGGGTCTTGTCTTGCAACATTTAATTTTGCATGTATTGTTTGGATTTTTTTATCAGTAATATCTAGTTTCCTTGTCAAACTGACCCATGTCCCTGCTACATTGACGTTGTTAGTATCAATTATCAACGTCTGAAATGGAAGTTGAAGTGTTTTATCACTAGAAGAGAAAATGAAAGGTTTCAAAATCAAACACTCAGACGCCATTCGCCTAATCGAGTGGATAAGATAAATATAAATCATCATGGTGTGTTGGTATAGCACTTTATATTAAAACACTTGAAAACACACAGGAGTTGCTTAGAATTGTTTACTATTTCTAATAAATACACCAAAACTAAATCAAATCCAGGCCGGTTGATCCCTGTTATAAAATTCATTTATGCTTGTATTAAACTAATTGAAAAATTATCAATAAATCTGCTTCAAGAAAGAACAGACTGATACTGATGAATCATCTTTTGATATCGCATTATTCTTTCTCCACATGAATAAAATACACTTTAAGATTAAGTTTAGGTTCATCTGTACTCTTTTTGTTTAAATAATTATCCTAAATTTAATGGAAAACGGTGAGCAAAATTCTGTCTTCAAATTAAATAGTTTCCACTAAACGTAAGTCATTTCTCCAACTTGAAACTATTTTAAATATTAGTATAAGGTGCATTAGTGCATAGTCATTGAAATATTATTGGTGTAACAAGAATGGCGCTAAATGCTGTTAGTTCATATGTTCACACCACAATCGAGCCGAACAAAATGTGAAATATATAGAGTGAGTTTGGCTTGAGGTCGTTGTTTCCCTTTTTTACAAAGATTTCAATACATAATCACTACCTCTAAAAATGCTTATAACAGTTGCGCCAATGCCACCAATTATTTTCCTGTAATAAAACAAAGCAAAGCACATTTACTAGGCTCTAATTCATACTCGTAGTTTTTGTTTCGTTTTTTGGGGGGTGGGGTGGGGGTGGGTGGGTGGCATTTTGTTTATTTTGTTCTGTTTGTTTGCTTTTATTTTACATTTTTCCACCACTGATATGAATTATCAGGACGCAATTCTAAGCCTAAGACCGCCATCACATGACATTAAATAGTCGGATTCTATCAACAAATTGTATTGTAACCATGTAATTTTCTTTTCCGAATCTGTTTAAAATAATATCCAAAACGATCTTTGTTACCCAAGTGTCGATCAGCTTGGTGCATTATTTTCGGAACAAAATACATCAACAATTTATCACTAGCTAAGATGACTAACCTGTACAGAATTACTACACAAGTACTGAAGATAGTGATAGTGAAATGCTATTTAGGAGGTATACTTTACATGTTTAGTAATTATTGCGCTCGATTTCTGAACAATTTTATCTTTCGAAACAAATATACAATTGTAGTGAGATCCAGTGCTCATAACGGCATATGACCAATTGACTATGAGCATGAAAGACAGCTGATCCAAGCACATTTTAGAAGCAAAAGTTGAATAATTTATAAACCCAGAGCTTCTTATAAACCTGCCATATACTTTATTTGGCCACAGAGATGAGTACTGGAGGTCTGTGCGATATATGGGTGAACATTTTGATTTGAAGTCACGGCGGAGGTGTGGAATCGGGAAAGACATTATTGTTGTTGATGTTATTATTATTATTATTGAATTGATACGGAAAAAAATGAAAGTAATTATATGGATAGTAACTGAGACGTAAAAGTAGCCCACATCATTTACCAATGCGCAAAACATTATATAACAGAAAACGCAGTTAACTCATACTCGCAAGGCAGAAAACTAAGTGATTTCAATGAAGAATTTACTCCATTCAAAGATGACTACAAGATGCGATTGGAGGGAGACACCTAATGATATCAGCTCACCTGAATTACACAATCTAAACACAAACCCCAACCATCTTGTATAGGTAAAGATCCTTTTTAGAAACATAAATGAAATGCATCATGAGACATTAATATTCTAATTAAGGGCACAACCATTAAAGAAACCAAACAAGTTGAAGATGAGATTACTGTAATATTTCACATAATGTTGCTCCTCTGTTTCCTTTAACTTACATTACATAAGAATATACATTTGAGTTTTGTGTACAAGCATGTGCACAAGAGTGTTATAACGCTATGTTTGATTTGTGTTTAAGTGAAGTGAATAATGTACCAGTCTTATGATGCAATACACGTAGTGATTGAAGACCCGATTATATGCATTCATTTCATGGAGAATACCTGAGAAACGATCCAATAGTGGCTGGAATGCTGAGTCGGCCGCTCATTTATCTCACCACTGTCAACTGTAAATAACTGACATGTAGAACTTTTTAATTGCTTTTTTATAATTTGGCTAGAAAATATTGAAGGCGATGGATAAAAATAGAACTCCTTATACATTAAAACATATTAGACTTACTAATTATCCAAATTTTCTTTTCTTTATTGAGATAAAATCAAATTCCTAGCCACGAGTAAGCATCTTGTCTACATCCACAAACAAGTGTTACATTCCTTCTTCTAAACATTTGTAAACAAAAATATTCGTGAACCAGGAATACTTCTCAATATAGGTCTGATGAAGAGCTTTTGAAGTTCGCCTTTTGTGATAACATATAGAAAAAAAACAAATTTGATTTAACGGCAACCAGTTAATAAATTTTTGTCACCTTGCAATTAACGAAATATAATTACGAGTTTATGATAAACGTTGCCCTTAAACACTATAAACATTTTATATTTCACTATAAAAATGAGCTCCGTTTAACAAACCCATTCCAATCATCAGAGGGAGATACAATAGAACATAGTAGGTGAACGTTGCACTCCAATATATATCATCGCAAAGCCGCATTTTGTTAAATAAACTCCATGGAAGATGTATATTGTATATCCAATGCCCATATAATCAATTTAATTATTTGTTTTAAACGTAGGATAATTGAATTAGGTAAGCCTTATTTAATTTCTAATGTGGCGTACGCATAAAACATTTATTAGGCATATCTTTGTGCATACCATGTTCTTATTTGAAATAAGTAAGTGATTTACAGACAAGGAATATATTAATTATAACTTGACTCCCACCTTATATTACAGGTGTCTCGAGGCTGAAGTCAAGCCTATAAGATAGATTATATAATAGAACCTTCCACAACTAGTGGTTCTTAAAGTTTCCAAATATACCTTAACAGCATTTTCGTCCAATGTTTAATTTATTTATTTTTAAAGTTTTCTTTCACAAATCTAGAGTTAAATACCTATTGAAATATGTTTGTTTCACTTTTTAGTCATCAATGCAAAATCAATTCAGTCGTAATACAAACACTGAAGTTCTGAACAAAGTTTTAAGCATATTGGACTTTTGCATCTTGTGTAAATTATTCGAGTCTATATAAATGCAAATCATTCTCTATGTCCATCACAACTGTTGCTGAAACTTCTTTTTTAGTTTCTACTCCTGTTATGGACCTGAACGTGTTTTAATTGCAGTAGCCATTGCTCAGTTTGGAGAACAAGACATGTGTAGTCATCTTCATTTTCAAGAAAACGTAGCATTGAAAAATCGGAGTTCTGAACTGTTTTGCATTAAGATAATCCAGCAATAAAAACCACGAACCAAATACCAAATACATCTTTTGAAGTGAGATTGCCAACTAGAGTGATCTGGAAACACAGATTAATTATTTCTTCAATGTTTGTGAAACAGCACATGATGTGAAGATTAATTCCTAAAATCAACATAAGCTGACAGTTGTATAAACCATTAGGATGACATAATCTATGCAGATTAGTTAACTTTACGAGTAAAAAACATTTTGAAAATCTCTCGATTAGATGACACCTGAATGATAAGATAAATATTTACTGAGATTAATGCAACAGTTCAATTAAATTTTGGATATCAGGTTTGTTTAAGCTCATGTGACCTACCGTCAGTATTAAAACTTTTTATTTGTCAAATCGCATCAATGTTGTTGGGAAACTTAAAAGCTGGTAAACATAAAGTAATAAGGATAAACTATATAATTCTATTTAACACTGAAATTTATCAGAGGCCTGCCGTAATGACTTAAAAAGCAAGATGGCATTATGGAAATACTAATCAAAACCAATCGCAAGGAGTGGAACTTTTCAGCTCCAATTTTTCAACATAAAATCCCTTTAATGTATTTTTTACATATATTTAAGATCAATCCCCTAATTTAGATGTCTGGCTATCAGAAAGTTATAAGCTTGACGGCATTTCTACATAGGAAACGAAGAAAAATACACAAAATATTGTACTGAATGGAAAGAAGAATATTTTTGTATAATAATTTCTCATGTGTGCAAATATCATTTTGCTAAGGAAAGTATATTTTCAAGGTTCTTATTCTTGTTTCAGAAACGAAAATGAGATATCACATATAATTAGGAAATTCCAATTTCTTGCAGTTATTTCTTTCGTTATGTTAGATTCTTTAAAGATAAAAATATCGGTTTCATCTTGTAAAAAAAAAATTATATACTAGGGCATATTCAGTGCACATTAATGCTATTATTTGCAGATGAGAGTTTGTTTATTGGACAGAACTGGATGTGTAATATGCAAAAAAACAAACAGTCGAAACATATACAACGTCGCACTAAATATAAACATCTAATTAAGCTCTTGGAATTGATTTCACAGCGGTTCCGGTCATCAAACAGATGATTATCTGCTAACTTGTCTAACAACGACATCCATATCGTATTAGAACTAAGTAACAATCTGTATGTTCTCATAATCTGTAATCGTTCACACTAACTATTAAAAATTTATTTACACAGTTGAAACTTCGGTATGTGATGTCGGGCAACTTTCGGGTCCTTAACAATAGTTCAATAGCAGAATTGAGCTAACCTTGCACGACATCTAGACAGTAGTATCATATATACGGTTGCTGTCACTGAATAACATATAAATTATTAAAGGTTATTTAAGAGATAGGAAGATATCATAATATTAGTAATTTCTGCAAGTATGAATGATATATGTTTATATCTGACAACATTAATCAAATTAACTAAATAAAATAATTATTCATTTAGAGTTCGAGAGATTTCGATAAACAAAGAAGTATGCCAACCAGCCAGTCAGACTTTGGCAATAATGATGACCTCCTGAACAAGAGAGGGTTCCCAGGTTTGCAAAGAACTGCAATCTCTGGAGAATTTATTTATTTATTTATTTATTTATTTATTTATTTATTTATTTATAATACATATAAAACTAATATTTATTGTACAAATAATACTATCATACAGGTAAGAGATTTTGTTTGAGATGCATCTGAGTCGGTGTTATATGCGCTCGTTCGTAGCAGATACACTCGCATGACTACCTAGTAATTAATTCTCATTTTTCGACACAGGCATTCCGGATTCCTATGAAAGAAATCAAGGTATATATAATTAATTATAGAACATTACAGGTTCACGAGAATGCACGACAATACTAGCCAGATAATACTACTACGACAATACTAGCCAGAATTATTATTTAATACAAAATAATACCATCGTACTTGAATGATTAATTCCGCCTGGTATTATCAAGCATTCTCCAGTAAAATCCGGGGATAGCACTTTCCCTTCTGTGTGCTGTATGTTTGTAATTTTCTCTCTCTCTCTCTCTCTCTCTCTCTCTCTCTCTCTCTCTCTCTCTCTCTCTCTATATATATATATATATATATATATATATATATATATATATATATATATATATATATATATATATATATATCTGTGTGTGTGTGTGTGTGTGTGTGTGTACACACAGAATTTGCAATGAAGGTAATGAGAATTTCCTATCAAAGATACTGTTCGGTTTATACGTTGAATAAAATGGCCGATTTATAAATATTAAGGATTCGCTGATGCAAAAAAAAGATTTACATCGATCGATATATGGTTTGAATTTTTTTTTGCCTTAGGTTTGATAGACAGCGATATCCTTTATTTGTACATTTATGAATTTTAAGTATTTTAGGGCAGGACTTAAATAAATGCACGGCAATGTGGAAATAAAAAAAAAACTTGCATCAATGTCGAACACAATGACAAGAAACCGTTTCTTTCCCACCAGTTAATCACTTCCTAACAATCCATTTTAGTACCCAAGGAGGCCAGGGCCGTAGAGAGCGATCGCGGGCCCTGGGGTACGAAACACCCGGGCCTCTCCTAGTACTTTTCAATCAAAATTTTTCTTTTATAAAATTAAAAAGTGTTATTTGGCCTGGGCCTCCTTATGGGCCCGGGGCCCGGGGATATAGCCCCAGTTGTCCTCCCTCTTGTCGGCCCCTGAACGAGACCTAGAAAATTAATTAGAAACAAGTACTCGCGTTGTGTTAATATATGTCCAATTAAAGTAGGCGATATTAGCAAATGTAAAATTAATTCAGTGTGTATCTAATTATTGCGTTATTAATCCATCATAGTTGTCAGGGTTCTTCAAAAGGAAATGAATCAGCAAACTGATATGTTGATAATTTTATAGTGCTACATATTGTGAAGGTGTTCAACTCTGTTCATATATGGTGTTAGAAGGGTCCATTACGTAAGTATTAAGGATTTATCTAGCCTTGCATCAAATCATGATATAAAGACGCAAACAGCAGAAGGACATATCTAAAAAATATTTGAGCCACTTCTAAACATCAGAAGTAATGAACGAGCACAAAATGTTACCTTCAAATGTACGAAATACTGCTACATCATGCTATAGCAGATTTGCAATTTAACAGGAATCATCATCAGCTCAAGATTCCGTCAATTACTTTTGGCGAATTTGTATTTTGGATAAAATCGATGAAGGGCATGAATCCAAACAACTGAAGGTGTCGTTCGGTTCTGGACTTTGAATATTACAAAACCCATTAGATCATGATTTTCGTACGGACCTCCAACACTTCACATACTGAGATAATGAGTATGTTCAGGTATTTTATAATTATCACGTATAATTGGAAACATTGAGCATGAGGAATTGAGACCAGAAAATTAGAAACTTATGATCTTCAGAAAAGAAAACAAAATAAATGCACTTTGATTAGTTAACACTTTTTTACAAATTAGTTTACAAACTTTAAAGAGCACAAAAACATTGTTGGAGTTTGTTGAACTCCTGTACATAAAAAAACACAATTTAAATTTCGTATATTGCTAACATGAATGCATAGAACGCGAGATCTCTGGAAAGGAGAGTGCTGAAAGACACGTGTTCTCTTTATTAAGCAGTCGAGGTTGGAAACTAGATGAAACAGAAAAAATAAACAATGGAGAAAGAAAACTGAAAATTGCATTAATATCTATACTGATTTTAATTTCCCAAATCTGGACAAATCAACTACTTCAGCTGTTTTGGGGAAATCATATAAAGGAATTTGAGTTTTTTCCACTAGCAGCAAAAGGTCACAATTTGAGGTTCTCTATTTATATTTCGCCCGATGCAACTGAACACTTTTCTTTTACAAGTTATTTAGCTGTTGTATCATAGCTAATTATTCATTGGACAATTACAGAATTTCATATTATGAAATTGTTTTATGGTTCATGTTTCCTTTTCTCTATGGATACAACTGAGTTATATCACATATCTTATATCATATTTATCCTCTACTTTCTTTTATTTATTTATTTAGTTGTATCTATTTATTTATTTATTGACGAGCGTTGACATAATAATAAGTGTACCTAATGTGCATGTACGGAACATAAAACAGTGGACGATATCTATTGGATATTTTGCGCTGCAACATATTGTGACTTTTACAACGAATTTAGTGATTAAAGAATCTGTTATATGATTGCGTTTTCACAGAGTACAACCTGTGAAATGGGCTGATGGTGTCTGTCAGGCGGCTATTATTTAGGGGTTAATTTAATAGGAAAATACATCATTTAGGTCCTTGAAAACGTGCCTATGCTGCTACGAAAACTATTAGCAAGTAGAGTTTTTGATTGTCAGCTTTAAAACTCGCTGAAAGAGAATTGAAGGTGGTGCATAAAGAAATAATCCCATTGCATTAAAATATATTAGTCATACTACTGATAAATCAATATTTTATTTTATTTTGGGGGTGTAAAATTCAAGTGATTGCCATGAATAAGCTTTTTTATCTGAAGCGATCGAACATATATTCTATTCCTTCTCTTCAGCTCGCGTGCATTTGACGCTCAGCGATAACATTCAAAAGGTAAACATAAGTTTGATTTTCGTCAACAGCAACCAGTGCGTGCACGTTTGTCAACTGTTAAATTTAGAAAATTGATGACAAGTTGAAGATTAAACTTGCCATTAAACACTTAACAAATTTAACAAGTACAGGATATTCTCTATTAAAGGGAGCCATATATAAAAACCCAAATGCATTAATCAATGGAATACAAAACAAAACACATTTAGAGGACCGTTTAACTACAATGGAAGAAATATACATATAAAGTGCTTTAAAACGATATACGGTTGTACAGCAATTTACTTGAACATAATAATGTTTTTCTTTTTGCTTCAACTTATATTACACAACGGTTTAAATTTCTGTTTTTGATACAAACATGTTCAGAAAATTGCAATAAATTCTGTATTTGATTTGATGCTCCGATAACTGTACAATTTTCCAGTCTGTTATGATTTTATCGAACGAACTTAACGAGTAAGGTCTCAATTATGCATGAATTTCTGCAGATTACAAACTGTGGGACAGGTTAATGTTGCCTGTATTATTCAGGTGGCTATTATATAAGGGTTAATGTAATAGAATATAATAGGGTCTTGAAAACGTGAATATGTCCGTACGAAAAACGTATATTTCTACGGAGTCTTTTCACAGTTACAAGTAGACACTTGAAATTTGCTTTTTAAATGGTTACAAAGAACTGAAGTGGACAAACAAAGAAAGAATCCCGTGCATATTGAAATATATCAGTTATACTTCTTGATAAATCTATATTTTATTTTATTTTATTGGAGGTAAAATTGAATTGTTTGCCACGACTAAGTCTTTTATCTGGAGCGAACGAACACACGTTGCATTCCTTCTCTTCTACTTGCGTAAACCTGTGTATACAGAAATGTTCATGAACCAGGAAGACATTGCTGTATAAGTCTGACACTGAAGGTTTTAATTTGACCTTCAGTGATAACATTTTGAAAAAAATTATTTCTTTCAACGGCAGCCAGTAAATTCAGGTTTTAGTCGTCTGTTAAGTTTAGAAAATTAATGACGGAGTAAATATAAAAGTTGTCAAGAAAAAATTATAAACAACTTAAAACAGTACATGACAGTATTATAATGAGTTTCATGTAACAAACCAAACTGAATAATCGCATTGGGGAATACATGATATAAAATTGGAAATTTAAGTCCAATAGAAGCCATCCATGTTAAAATGTATAATGCATAAATACTGATTATACAATCATTTTAAGTCACTCGTTTAAAAAAGAAAAAAAGCATTTAAACATAACTGAATGAACAAAGTCTTGTTTCATTTCCAATCCACAATTCACTTAACATTATTAATGATGTATTTAATGTGTCTATTGTGTTCATCTTTAAAATAAGTCCTTTACTGTTGAGGACTATATTAGTTATACTTCAACACATTGCTTAAATTTGCATGTGTCTTGGGAATTGAATTAAGTCTATCAGTGAGATTATATACTAGAACTTTCCACAACTGGTAGTTTTCATACTTTCCGCAGATTATATCGTCACCGCATATGCGTCAAGCGTTTAACGTTTCTTCTTCTAACTTTTCAATACGCAGGTCTAAATTTAAATTCATGTTGAATCATATTTCTTTCTTTCCTTATTATCGATACATAAATAAATCCATCGTAGTAAAATTGCCTTCATAACAATTTTAAAGTATATCGGGATTTTGCACACTTGCACCTCGGTCATTTAAGCGGTTCTATAATTTTGGTATGTAAATCAATCTCTATAACCACGGCAACTCTTTTGGAAACAGAAACGTCTTGTCTTTTTAGAGAGCTCAACTTTTTATTTGCAGCAATTGGTTGGAATTTTCTTTTCGCAGGAAGGAGTATCTGATCAACTTTTTTAGAATTTTTTTCTCAAAGAACGTAGCAGCTCATTACAGAGACTTCAAAGAAATTTAAAATCAAGAAAACAAATGCACCTTCATATACCTATATATACAACACACATGTTTCAAATTTTGTTTAATTTGAATTAAGTCATAATAGAAACTATCCTCTCCAATTTCTGTTTACCCTGCGTAGAAAATATACACTGATAATGCATTGTCAACATTATCTCTCAGCCTGATACATAAAAACACTATTTTAAATCAAGTTGTTGCGTCACAATAATAATTCGTTTGTGTGACATCTTCAAAGGTGGATTAGTTAAAATTTCCAGTGCATTCCAGAATTTGAACTGGAGTTAAGACAAATGGTCAGTACAAAGCTAGCTAATCTAAAATCGATGATCCGGATTGCTCTTTTGTACTAGGTCCGACCATGTTCCCAAAATTCTTAATCATTATCGCATTAAAATTCAATTATGCCGACATCTAATGCTCTGGAATTAGCCTCATAATATGCCATAACAATTTATATTTTAATGTAGATAAGCATTTTAGAATTTTATTTGTAATGTTATTGTAATTTTCGGCGCCGATTAAAAGCATTCAAATCCTTGGGTCGTGTTGCGCTGTCTACTTTTGCACTTTACGTATTCCAAATATCAGTCACTTGTGATCTTAAGAGATTACGAAATATCCGGGGTATTTATGTCTATCATCTGCTAATGTTAAAAAAAAAAAAAAAAAAAAAAAAAAGAAAAAAAAAAAAAAAAAAAAAAAAAAAAAAAAAAAAAAAACAGAGATAGACCCATCTTTCGCTGTGGTAAATATTAAATGCCAATGAAAATAACAATGAAGGAATGAAATAGTACCGGTTAGTATCACCCACAAAAAATTCTATATCTTGGAAATGAACACCACTACAAATAAATGGTAACATATTATCTCCAGAAAGTTTAGAATTGAAGCTAATATTCAAGTATTTTCTTTATCTTTTTAATTCCTCTTATTGACTTGTGCCAGTTTTAATTTTGATAACCATCACTCATTTTGGAAAATAAAATATGCACACTCATCTCCATATTTTAAGAATGAGCAATATCGAAATTTCGGATTTTTAACTTTTCTTATCAATTAGTAGTTTTATGGAACAGATACAAAGAATCTTTTACATTAGGATAATAAAGAAATCGAAAAACACGCGCAAATGAATGGTTGTATGCATTCTTCTGAGGTAGACATAGTTTTATACATGTCTCAGTATAATGGCTATTACAGAGTAAACGATAGGAATGGTAAATTGCCATCTAACATCAATAACTTTAACAACTTTACATTGGTTGAAAATCAATAGTTTCTGAAATCAAATTCATCAGGAAAGTGAATGCTGCTGAGCGAAGTTTGAAAACTGACACATTTCTTGCAATCGCATCCTTCTTTCTTTAACAGTATAGCGCTAGCATGAATATAATTGAGTAAACTTTGTTGTTTGAATTTTCTTTGTTAATAGAAGCCGGTACTTTATCATCTATTCCATAGAGTACTCGGGAGTTCAGAGCGTTACAATTCATTGGCACAATGGTTTCAAATTGTAATAATTACATCATTTTGTACTGCGTAGTAAAAACATTGAATTAAAATCTGTTAGTCCAATTGCGGCGTTTCTGCATAATAATGATTTATGGGTCCTACTTATTTAAAGATAATGTATCGCCTTATTTCTTCAAAAAAATAATAATGTTGAGTAAACCAGTACATAAGATTGTGTGCGAGATAATCCATAATAATCACCACAGTATCGTCGTTAGGGTAAAATTCTCAATTCAATGCTTTATCTAAATAATAATGCCTAGCAAACAAGTTGGAATCTGTTAATATTCAGCTAAGTTTACAATTTCGACATTTCAAATTAATAATGTCAATGTTGCTTCACATGTAGTTGTGAGTCTATTCTCGACATCATTATCTTAGGCCTCTGTTGCCAGAGAAGAAATCATCTCCTGATGATTTAGATCACACTTTCCACATTTAATTTTTTTTTCTAAATTATAGTGGAACAGTGTGGGATGTCAGGATCTCGATCGCTCTATGTTGTCAACTTTTATCATATTTGGAAAAGACGTTAGATGAATTTGCAGTTTTAAATGATTGTTTATAGAGTTTATTTGGAATAGATTACACAAGCTAATAAACGTGCTCTAGACGGATCAGATCCTGACGAAACTAGCAATGCATAATGGTTGACTACCTACTCTTGTATATCCCTAAAACCATTCCTAACCTGGGACCGTATATAGGCACCACGAATGCTATCGCCGCTGTATCTAACCTTTCGCCACACTATTTAGAGCCCCAACGACGCTGTTTTTCATAAATTTCCAATTCTTCCAATCTAACAAAAATTTGGAGGGAACGAAATTACTTGTTAGAAAAACTATTTGACATAAACCATTCTTTCAAATAATCAACATGTCAGGTTTAAACGACGTTTAAATATTGAATATGATTCAATCATCGAAGTCGCTCGTATTTCCGTTTTGCTCCAAAAGTAGTGATGTATTACATTCAACAAATTCTGTTAGTGACTAATCTAATAACAACAACATTCGCGGGTAGCAGATAAATTGATTGGAGGAGGAATGAAGAGAGGTATGCCCACCTTTTTAGCGGATCTGAGAAGAAAAAGCGTGCATTAGATAAACATAAGACTGAATATTGGTCATGAGCTGGGGCGCTGATATACTTTGAAGAACGAACTTGGGCTGAAGACACACCCGAAAGTTGAAGATTTCCATTTTAATTGCTAAACATACGACACAGACTTATAAACAATAATGTACCTCAGTTGTGCGTTTAAGGAAAAAATACTCTTAAATGCTAGGCCGAATACTGCATCATATCAAATGCAAAGTGAGAATTGCGTATCACATAAAGAGAACTTAAGTAGAAAAGTAAAATGTGATTTCGGGCTCACTTTTTATTACGGTCATAGAGATGGGTGGTTCTGGCTCATGCAGAGAAAAAATGGAGGTTTCTGTCTCATAGAGATGGGGTTCTGGCTCACTTAAGGTCCACTGCAAATCGTCCTTGATTTTCTTGCGCGTCGTGTTAGAGATGTGCTTGTAGTATAGCAAAGATGGATCTTCCGTGCTGGCCTTGGATGCGTGACAGATTGCGTTTTAGTGGTGATGTTCGCAGTAGTATTCCAGTGGTGGAATTAAGTGAAAAGGAGCGTGCAGCTGTGTTGAAGCGTGTGGATGACGCTGTAGCGTATGCGAATAATAGCCTGAGTTATATTCCTGAGATGATTTATTGTGAGGAGAGAGATGACGAGAATGAGATCGAGGAGTGGATAAGTTTTTGTTATAGTTTTGTTATTGTAATCAGCGACCGGTGCAATCAGCAATACCACATAAAAATATGTTGAATCATTTTAATTTGTCAGCGCTGGAGCAAGATCGATTTTATCAACTGCTCAATATTGTGACTCGGTATCCACTTCCGGATCGTGTGAAATTTATAAAATTTGAGTATTTGTTTCGGCGCATATTTGAGCTGATTGGACTTCATGAGCACGCTACGAAGTGTAAGTCAGTATTAGGAAAGAGAGTGTGTGAGGTGTATGATAAGATTATTTCAGAAGCTTTAGGGATCTTGTTGGAATCCACGAACTGAATTGTTCAGGATATCCAAACCATTTGTCGAGAGAAATTTTACCTTTGGTGGAGACCAATACTTTCAACTCTGAACAGGTTTTGCTTGTTTTTCTGTAATTCCTGTTTGTAGAAAGATCGTTGGATGGGCTCTCCAGATAAATCTTTGAGCGTGTAGGTGACTGGAATGGTTTTTTGAATGGCCTCGAGGACGAAGACTTCTTCAGTCCAGGTGATCTTTTTGCGAGGTGATTCTGACGTGGTCACCTACTTTAAATTTAGATGTAAAAACTAAGGAGTCTGTGACTTGTTGATTTTTGTCCTGAAAACCCTGTGGGTTTATTGAGTATGCATCCTTGGGAGCCATTATAATGTTGCGGTGCCTTGTGTGATTGTATTCGTCAATGATTTCAGGCAAAACATCTAAGTATCGGTTGGTGTTATCGCTGGTAAATCTCTTCCACATGCTTGATTTGATAGTGTGTGCTGTACATGAAAAAATTAATTTTTTAAGCCAATCTGAGACGATTTTGTTATAAAATTCACTGCCATGATCTGCCCATAATTTATTGGGTCTGCGTTCACCTACAATGCTATCAAACGCCTCAACGATAGAATTTCCTTTTCTGTTTTGCAGAGGAACTACCTATGCATATTTATTAAACATATCGATGACCGTCATGAGATATTTTAAATGATTGTTGTACGCGCTGTAATCTCTCATGTCGACGAGATCTGCCGACCATATATGGTCTGCTGAGACCGAGATGACTCTGCATCGTGGAAAATGTTTACGAGCAGGTTTATGCAGTTCTTCTGCGAGAACTTTCAGTTCCGGTGTCGAAAGATCTTCTACCCCAGGTGACTTTTTCATTTTCCCTGGCACGCCTATTCCCAACTTATGTTTAGTGCCTACGAAACCACGCACAAGAGTTCGGTCCACTCGCTCTCTGAAATTTCTCGGCTTAAGTTCTCTTAATTCAATCAGCATCACTTTATCACATCCAGATTTGTCGTCGGTAGGATCTCTGTAACAGACATCATATCTCATCGCGACAGCATCTACGCCGTTATAGGATTCCTGACCAGGCAACGGCTGATCGTTCTCATCCAGTTGTTGTTCTAAAGGGTTCCAGGGCCCTGTCTATTTATGTCCTGGTAACGTCCACCCTTTTCGAGGCCCTGTGGGTTTTCTGATCAGTGCATGGATATCCACGGCTCCACCTCGAATTGGTCGGTGTCCACAGCATTTACAGTCTCCCACACATAGATTTCTCTCCACGCCAAGGTCTTCGCAACTTGTGTCCACTTCGCAGTATCTGCAGTACAGAGAAATGACACTAATTTTTGAATGTGAAACTTTTTGGAACCACACACTGCACACCTCGATTTAATAATGAGGCGATTATTTTTGGCCACCACCTCTGTGGGATTGATAACCCACGTTCTTTTTTTACACTTGAGGTACCACGAGTTCATGTTGTCTGTTATATGTTATGGTTTACACTATTTTCACATTCTTGTTGTGGAGAACAGAGCTTAAGGCAACGTTGTTGATGGAAACTGTGTTTCCTGCAGCAAGTAATAAAATTGTTTGCGTTTGATGTAATCGATGCAGTAAAATCCAAAAGTGGTTTCGTTGACGTTTTGAGGTTGTAATGAATTGTAGACTGCACCTTTAGAGTGTTGCTTGATGTAACGCATGACCACATCTGAAGAAGGTAAACATAACGAAATACTCGACGTCACCGTAGTGTGGATCGTTTACCACAGCAACCCAGTAAGTTCCAGATCCATTATAATACTTTTGCAGGTTAATCACGCAGCTCTCATTGGGTGTTATTTGGTCAGGAAGCTGGATCCTTAGAAAATACCTCTCTGACTTTTTATCGCTAGGTGCTAATTTTTTCGATGTCAAGGTTAAACAGGGGCAATGTGGTTGCAAGAAACGTTTCCAGTGTTAATTTCTTCTTTTTTATGTCGAGAAACTCCGTTTCTTGAAACTCCCTTGCTCCTGTTGTTCCATGAAGTTGGAATCCTTTCCGGATGCCGAGCAGTCCTGGAAGAAAAGTTCCAGTGATTCCTTTTAACAAGGGTACAATGAATCCTCCTTGTTTGGACAGCTGTGACGCTGACAAATTAAGAACAACTCCTCTTCTTGCAGCGGCATGTTTAGCTACTGATGTGGCGTGACGATGAGTCATCATGAACCTGTCAGGTTCTGTTAACGCCGACAACTCAAGTTTGATTGATATGGGCCTTTTATATGTGGCCGCCACAGCAATAAAGTTCCAAAGGAGCAAGAATCGACGCAAACAGCTTTGGCGCCATGGTCTTCACAGATGGAATGGAGCTACTCTCACGCGTGTTTCTCCGACGTTTCAACGACTTTTCAACGGCATTATCTATACAATGATATTCATTTTTCCATTTAGCACTTCCATCGTCATAAATCGGTCTGTTATCACCATCACGTAGCTCACGTAATCGGCACCTGGATCTGCAATGGTCCATCGTATTTCGATATCGACTGGTGAATCTTTGAGTTACTTGGAAAGTTGAAGACATCGAAATGGAAAATAAGATACAAGTTGGAGAAATCTTTCATCGATATCTGCATGCCCGTGTTCACGTCCTGGTACTTCTGCATGGCTTCCATCAGCATCATGTTCACCTGAGAATAATTTCTCAAACTGCATTCAAGCTATTGCTCTGGATATTGTCTGGAGTTGATGCGGACGTGAATGTGAGAGAACCCAAGATGGTCAAACACGTGCTTGTTTCCAGTTTGGGCTGCGCGTCGTGCTGTCGGCTAAAACGCCACGAACAAGTGTCTGAAAAGATCGCTGCCTGGATTGGTGGCCAATCTTCATGACGAGGTCAGTGGGCTCGTGCAAATTCTTGCATGCGTATTCCGTGTTGCTCAGGGTAAAATTTCTTCGTGAATCTGGCCAGCGTCGATTTGCAGTTCGAGCATGTGAGCCGTCGATGGAGTGAATTTTAGCATCCACACCGACAACCACGTCATGGTGATTGTCCATTTGCTGTAACTGCTGATCTGTGCATGTAACATTCGGCGGAATCAATATCCAGCATCAACGTTTGCTTGACACCTCTGAACACCGATCGGATATCCTAGCATACTCCGAAAATGCTGCTCTGTGAAAGCATCATGCAGATCTCATGACCAGAATCGGTGAGAGCACGACAAGCAGCGAATCCCACGTTGTAAATAGAGGTACCTTCCTGAGTCAACGCGGATGAGCGTTTCTCAACATGGTCGATCATGCAGCGTTTGCTGTCATATCGGCCAAAAGATACGCATCTCCTCCGGCTGCCGCTGGTCTGTACACCATTACGTTAGCGGCTTTCACATCGGTCAGCTCAGCGACATTGACTGGTGGTGTACCAGTGATATTCCTTACTCACATCCGCGACCGTGTTTGTATCCCTGAAACACGCATGTAGTCATCGCTGAACATGATCAAATTCAGGATCGTGCAGGCATGTGATATGTATCCATTGATTTCTACCACGGTCTGATTGTTCAGTTGGTTTTTGTGCTGTCTTGAACAACGACCATCCGTTGTTTTGGAGCGTGACTTGAGATCCTGCTGCATAGTCTCCGCTCCAAGTAGGTTATATTTATAAGCGGTATTCCAAAAAGGCTTTATGGGGAAGCAAGTACATATCTTCGTCACGCGTCTCCGTTTCTCGATGCGTGCTCGCGTTGAGATTGGTGATGTTTGTACCCTGATATTCAAAGTACTAGTACTCGGTCGTCGCGTCGTCGATGGGGGTGTCCTCGTTCAGCCTAAGGTAATCGGGATTAAACCTAGAAGACATGGCGTTGCTATTTCATAACGATGTTATTTAAAAAAACACGGTTATTAAAATGCATTATGTTATTTGAAAATTGTTTGAGAATGCTTTTACAACAATCGTTTTAATCCATAACCGGATATGATGGGACAGAGATAGCGTTGTACCTAGTACCTTTCTTTCAAGGTCCTGTAAAATCGTTTACGATCTTTCACTGACCACCCCCGCAGTTTCCGTAAGAGCATGTTTTGCCTGCGTGGAAAGATCTGACAACTGCGTTTCGTGCAGGGTTGCTTAAGTTTTCTGCGGCATGAATTTACTAGCTATTTTGTGCCCTACTGCCGTTCCAGCTGCAGATGCTGCTCCAGCTTCAGCCTCTTTGAGGGTAATCGGAGCTGCATTAGCTGCAATACCTGTAAGTGCTGCTGCAATACCTGTAAGTGCTGTTCGAACAGAAGAAAATAACGTGGATAAAAATCCACCCATCATTTTACGTCGTTGTACACGTGATCATTGCATGTTTCATACTTTTAACTGCTATTATTTTATCGATGAATATTTTCTGCCGCTGCAGACGCCCTGTGTCTATGACGTCTTACGACGTACGTGGAGATAATAGGTGGTTCTTTCGTTGTTATTATCGACGGTGTTTCCGGACTGATTGAAGGGCCAAATGGTAATTTCCTAGATCGCGTAGGTGTTCAGGTTGGGATAATAAATGAATAGATTAGAACGAATCTGCATGAGCGATATATCGTAGTAAATCACATTTGAAGCCGAATCGACCGACGAAAGAGATCACTGAGCGATCGAGCAGTTCATAAGTATGTTCTACAAGTCGGTGATATTGACCGGTAAATCTCCTTTTCGCACTTCATTTTGTAATAAAGTAGTACCTGCGTTAAAACCAAGTATTGATCCGATCGAATTACGGATATTAAATAGTACAATATAATTTTCCGCTAGCGTGATTCTGGATCGCAACGTGGAGTAATTAGGCTCGATGTTTCTGTTCGTGGCTACGTTCCCGATGGCCGTGATCAGTCTTGAAATCTCCGCGGCGATGTCTGTGATATTGTAACCGCCAGGAGAAATCCCTTGTTCGCAGTGACGTTTAAAAAGCTATTCCATATTTCGGCAGAGATCAACGCGATCTTCGAAGGCGCCTGCTGATTTAATTCCAACGAAGGATTATATCGCACCGAAGAAGTGACCAAACGAGAATCGAACAACAGCGTGGTATCATTGAGAGCCATTATTCAAATGCACGTGACAAAAGTGGTCGAATACGTCGCTGGTGTTAACAAACTGTTTAAATCAAGTCCTGATACAGAATCTGATACTGATCCGACGTCACAAGTTTGCTATCCAGTAAATGGTCGGATATCCACCATCTCGTTATCGATCTCCACACCGACATTCCCAGCTTGTGTAGAGGGGATCAGCAGCATTAATCGTGAGACGATCTCGGTTGGATTTTTGTAGTAGCGGATGCCTTGTCCAGTCGTCTTTCCCTCCTCCTCCTCCCTCCTTTTCTTTTCCCACTCCGTAGGAAGTCTTTCTTTCTCCATCGACTCTTTTTGAACCCACTTTTTTTCCTTCTACCCATTGCTTTTCCAACTCTGCACGACGTTTTAACGCATCATAATGTTTTAAAAAGACCATCTCTTCATGAAATCTCTTTCTTTGCTCTTCTGCCCATCTTTCAAGCTCCTATTCTGATAATGGTTTCCTTGAAACAAGCTCTCCTTTCTCTGAAGGCACATTCGCTGACGCTGGTTTTCTTTCCTTTGCAGGAAGTGCTCCTGTAGGCAGACTCTCTGGTTCTCTTTCCTCTGTCACTGGATCCGTCGACGATTGTTCTTTCAGCCGAGCAGACTCTAATGCTAATGGAATGGCTGGCGCGTAAAACACGGGTGGCTTGCTTTCTAAATAGTAAGCCTTTTCTCTAAGTTTTCCCTCGTCCTTTATTCATTATTGTATACTTTTACCACTTCGATGAGTCTCCACATGCGCTCCTTTTCAGCCTCGTCGGATTTCGACCTAGCCGATGTACCTAACTTTGGTGATATTGCTCAGTATTTTTTCTTTCCTCTTCTGTTTTATTTTTTCCAGTTTTGCTTCCACGAGGAATGGTTCTTCCTGTGCTGGCCTCATCATGTTCTCGCGGTCAGTTTCAGTGTTGTCGACGTCACTTTACGACGCAAGAATTAACTCCTGCAGCAATCGTTGTTGCTGATGCTGTGTTGATTTGAGCGTGTCCAACAACTGATCTTGCTTTACATCGTAAGTTGTTTTCGCTTAGTATAGTTTAGTGAGGATCGGCTTGAACAATTCCCGGGCGACATCTTGCTGAAATGACTGCTGACCTATCTTGTCCTCGAGGAGGCGATGGCGTAACGCCGCCCGCTGCTTGATAAACTTTTTGAGAACGCCCTCGCGCTGACGATGACTGGTGATCTTTTCGAACGGCATGTTGCTATAGCGACGGAGATATATAAAAGAAACAGAGGTAAGTAAAATTTATGAAACGTTATTCGATACCGGAACATTTGCCGGATCGCGACGAAACGTCATAAAATCGTGTTTAGAACTTCTCGAAGTTCCAGATCCCGACGACTCAGCGGTGTAGCAGTCTTTGAACTCTTTCGCGGTGATGCCGTTGCAATGGTCTCTCGCAATCGCGTCAATGTCTCTGGTGTCGAGTCCTGAAAACTGCACAAAGCATCCAGGATATATTTAGGCACATAGCAGCACGACTGAATGAGACAAATGCTGTTGCATCGCTCGTTTCTTGACAGTCAGAAATACTCACAGATGCGGTTGATGCTTTCACGGTCGAATTTAATATCGTCGAACACGATGACCTTATGCGTGTCCGAATCCAGTTCTTCTATGGGTTGTGTCTGATTCGGATCCACGAGGGTAAATGTTGAATTGTTACTGTCAGAATCTCTGGAGACAGTGTTTTCTGCAAGAGAATCGCGGGAGACAATGTCTCCAAACTCACACATTATCCTGTATTTGTCCTAGTGAGGAGTGAGCCTCTATAGGATTACGCGGTCGTAGTTAAGCATGTTGTTCATTAGTACAATAATGAGCAGATATGTTTTACCACGACCGGTTGGACCCACGATCATGTAATGGCAATGCGGCATCAAAAAATAAGGCTGGTGTTCTTTCGTTTTCGTCTTGGTATCTAAATTAATTATGTTTGTTTTCTATGTAATTCACCACATCATGTCCTACACTTCATTTGGAACGCTTATAAGGACAGGAAGCAGAGATTCTGCCAGCCATGTTGAG
Source organism: Megalonaias nervosa (assembly GCA_016617855.1). NCBI lineage: Eukaryota > Metazoa > Mollusca > Bivalvia > Unionida > Unionidae > Megalonaias > Megalonaias nervosa. The sequence continues at coordinate 45,910 of JAECUM010027627.1, forward strand.
CTGGATGAAAAGGTCAATCGCGCCGAGGGCAATCTCAGTATGAACGGTTATAGCATCACCAATGTCGACGACGTAAGGTGCCCTCCACCCGACGCACGATGGACGCACGTAAATAGACTGGAAAAACCTAAATTGTCGTTGACCGGAGGAGAAATGATAGGAAATATTTACATGGGAGGAAAAATTCTGTATGGTTTACCAGCTCCAACAAGACAGGTTCTTGTATCTTCTCAGGCCGTCTCGTCAGCAGATCTTGATCTGGCACTGGCTAACAAATATGATAAAACTGGTGGAGTGATATCTGGAAATTTATCCGTGACTGGCCAAGTTACTAACGATGTTTCCATCTCATCTCTTCCCTCTGGAAAAATGTCGCAGAATTCTAGAAGAGTTGGAGTGTATTTCGGGCTGAATACGAGAAGGACTATGATGTATCACTTTGGTACCATGGATTGTTCTATCTGGATCGACAAAGATGACAGCGGAAATTATACACCAATAATAGTCCAGACCATTGAAGGTTTCAGAGCTAAAAATGATGGTTATGGTCAACTTTTGACCATCAGTAATGTAAAGATTAGTCTGTACAGAACGACATTGATGGAAAACCAAAAATTATATGGACTTCCCACAACATGGCCTATCGCATATCACACGCAGGCGATATCGTACTCACAGTACTCACAGAACTCGTTTGGTGACTAAAAATTATCTACCACTGGAGGAACACTCACAGGAAATTTCACAACTGCTACTAGAGCTAAAATCTTAGTGACGGATTATTCACCAACTGCAAACAATGAGATAGCCACGAAAATCTACTTGGATACTCGCCTTGTCAGAAACAGCTTTGCGCACATTTCAACACTCACAGAAAATAGTGAAAACCGGTGTTGAGTTTCTATATCATGATCATCAGAATTCTCTAGCTTTTACCCGGTTTATTATGTTTTTGCAAAATCACTTGGTGGCGTCCGATGCTAGAAACGAGTGAGCACGGCTTGTATTACATCCAAATTTTGGCTTCAGGTGCAATTACCTGCTGAAGAAGCTATCTCAAATTTTCAAGTGCGTGGGGCAGCTTTAGAACACAGTGCATTCTAATTTAGGGGTTAGATGGAATACAACCAGATAGCACTGCTAATGCTCTTTCTAAAGGTACCTATGCAATTGGTTCCACAAGGCTTGAATTTTACATATCCGCCGCAAACATGAAGTATTTCACATTTAAATTTACTGCGCTCAAAGCAGAACCTTCTAAAACTTGGTTATGTTATTTCCAAATGTTTATACTCGACGACCTAATATAAGTCTGTTTTTTTTACCAATATGCAGTCAATATAGGTGGAAACTGAAGTTTCGCCATAGCGGAAATTGGCCGAGTAGGATTCCAACTGTACCAGTTATTGTTCGACGATACTTACAGGCAGGATGCGTCGTATACCGAAAAACGACACTCACGTGCTCAAGCAGACCACGGGGATTTACTCGGATATTAATCAGGTGAGAAATTTGTCTGAGTTATCAGCAGAAAAGGCACATGAACAGCTGAAACACAATGAGATAAAACTGTCTTATTTTTCAGTTGGACATATTGGATTGGACAACAACAGCTCAGAGAAGCCATAGACAAATATTTTGCCGTCGTTTAATTTTGAAACGATAGAGAATCGACACGGCTGGCAAAAAGCATCGAAGGAATTGTTTGCACCATTATCCAGGAACTGCATCCGAGCATCGTTGATACCGTAGTCAAAACCGGATACATTAAACTACGACGATTTGGTCGAAATTAAGACGATGACTCACATAAAAACGATCACAACTGCAAGGACAAAGTAGTAGCATGAAAACGATTTTGCGGTAATAGAAAACTGCGCAATGACATCGACAAAAAAAAAATTTTCAACATGCCGTATTAGAGTACGAGAACGTTGAGGTTATCATGGATGTGATGGCTTTCAACGATGCAGTTGTTCCTGAACGATAGGTTCCACAACCGGCGGCAAAACAACCAGTTTTTTTAAAACAACAAGGCCATGGAAGCACTTTATAACGTGATCATGGACAATAATTCGTTAGAAGGCTCTTAAAATTATCTCAGTCCTGATATAGATATGGCGAAAGGCATTTCGGATAAACTGATTGTGTGGTCAGCAGAGTTGACCCAGTCCACGAAGTGGACCGAAATCGATGTCTCACTTATGTCAAAGTAGAAAGTCGAAAAGAATTCAAGGATGGGATCATGAACGCATTTCATCTCAACATAGACATCAGTGTGACGCTCGCGCTCACCAAGGTGGTCCGGATAGGTTCCGATCTCGTGTTGCTCACGGTGACGGAGCAAAATGAACACTACGATACTGGAATGCTCAACATCGTCTACGATAAAGATCTCATTTTCAAGCACTACATTACTTGTATGCATTGAGAAGAGCTCCCCAAGTTGATGTACAGATCCACTGATATATAGACTCACATTATTCCCCCC